>JANTOQ010080824.1:4761-16947 GCA_027564595.1 Bythotiara depressa | reverse complement strand
AAGATAATTCACAATATGAAGCTTCTGGTAATTTTATTCATAAATATAAGATAATATTTCTTTTCACTTATTGCAGTGTAAGTGTGTCAGGAGCAAGAAGAAGATAATATAGTCTTATCACCAAGCACCTTTATATAGTCTTATATATAGTCAGTCACCATTAATTTAGCATGTTACCACGCAATCGATCTATGCATGTAATGGATGTTTCATGCTTCTTAACCCATTTGTTTTTAAACTGACAATTTTCAACTGTTTCACTGCATCGGGTCTCTGCACAGCAGCGATTCGTTGCACTTTAACGGCATCAAAATAATAATATCCGACGCATAATGTAATGTAGATTACGGCCACTTGATCCCCATTTCCTGATCCGCTTCCGTTCCAGAGATATCATCACTGTGATGGAACGGTCTGTAAAGACACGTAAACGGGTTAAGAGACTACATGGTACTAAAACCATTCATATTTCAGAAGCTGGAAACACAAATAAAAAAGGCCGATTTCGACTCAGAAAAGTTATCCGAGGACAGAAATATTTTCCCTATTGGAACATGCGCAGTTATTATATTTGAAATCATGAAAGTTTTTTTTCCGGCCGAAAATAAATAGCAGTTGAATATTTGCAACTTTTTTTTGATTTTCTGGTGGAAAATCTTTCAGTTCGCGGAAAACCTTTCTGAGTCGAGATTGGCCTTACCATACTGAAACGCGTTAAAGGGACGTTATGGGCCAAAACCGACAAAAACTTCTGTCGTTTTCATATGTTTTTACATCATATTGTACATTTTAAGAGCAGAGAGTAAAATATTGGACAATAAAATGTGGCTCTTGCATTTCTCCTTGTTTATTACCTTTAACAAACAAGAATGGGGAGTAGTGTTAATGGAAAAATTGCTAGGATTGCTGGTCCTATTTCACAGTTCTGTACATTTCATGACATGATAGCAGCTATTATAATGAAAAGACTATTCTCCAATATCTCGTAATACATCTCATTCAGTGTAGCTTAAGAGATCGGTCTGAGAATTTCGCTAATAAATGTATACGTGCAAGACAAAAAGCTACTAAAATTGTTCAATACAGCCATAAATTGTCGCAAGGCCGTGGTATGATCTTGGTTGTTTCATCTTGGAGTTGTCTGGTTCCTGCTTGACTTGATTGAGCTATTAGACACATACGTAGCTCAAATTGGAACTTTACTTTATACTCAGGACTTCAAATCCAGAACATTAATTGACAATAGAACGATGGGTAATGAAGAAAATATTCCTACCCTCGAGTTAATTGGCCTTTATGGGCGTGTTTGAAACAATGTGTCACAAACAAAAGAACATGGATCAGAAGTCGTATTTACAAATAAAAATATGATCTCATATATTATTTGACATCGTTCTGTTAAAGTATCTTTTGCAATGCAGTAAAGTGCGATGCGATGTAACATTTTTAAGATATTTGTTATGCCAAGATTTACGGGGTTGCCTATTTCTTCCATGATCATTTATCAGGAGCTGGGGCTGAAAGTTTAAAAGATAGAAGATGGTATAAGAGATTGTGTTTTTATTATAAAATCAAAAATATTATGACTCCTACATATTTACAAACATCATTACCTAACAAAAATAATTCAATCTCACAATCTTAGATCTTTTAGATCAGTAAATCAACCCAATCATAGAACAGATCGTTTTAAAGCAACGTTTTTCCCTTTTTGTGCTAATGCCTGGGAAAAAACTTGATTCTAATATTCGCAATCCCCCTTCAATGACTAAACCTTCTTCGTCCTCCGTGTATTGTGTACTCCATCCTCGTGGGCTTAAATTCTAGCTAGACTTGGCCACAGTCACCTACGTAAACATAAATTCCGTCATAACTTTCAAGATACTTTAAACCCTATCTGTTTATCTGGAACAAATTTTGTTGAAACCAATGTACATTTCCTCCTGCATTTCCCTACTTATTCTATCCAACGGCTTACACTCTTTTAAAACCTCCATGCTAGTGGTATTTCCTTTATACCATTAAATAGCTCCTCAATCGCAAATCTTTTACTTTATCGTAGTGATACTTACAATATACATTCTAATAAATTAATTATTTATAATGTCATCAAATATATTATTCAGACTGAACGGCAGAGCCATTAATTACTATGAGTTGTTTGTATAATCAGTGACCTAAATCAACAATTTGATAATACGGCGATATGTTTTAATTGTTTTTTCTCAAGCAGTGCCCCCTGACGATATCACTTGGGTGCCTTGCAGGGACAATTACTTTTCTCTGTAATTTTGTGATATTCTGTTGATTGTTCGCTTGTCCATGGTTTCCTTTTTAAATTTTGTGATTTTTTTTAAAAATTTATAGTGTGTTTATATTGTGTATTTGTTATTGATGAATAGAAAAATAAAATCATTAAGAAAAACAAATGACATCTGCTCATGAAACTACAAGATTTGGAAAATGCTAAGCAACGACTATTAGGAGTAATTTTTAACTAAGAAGATTGTGGAACACTATGAAAAACCACATTCGTAACAGACGTAGGTATGAAACAGTATATAATATATGGGTCAAAGTATACCTGAAAAAATCTAAACCTCTTTCTATAGCCGTGGGTTTACAGACCACTATTTAAGGGTCTTAAAAATCATGATTGCACTGAAAAAAACTGTTTATTCTTGGAGAATTTGATTGCAACATGCTCATAAAAAATGGGTTTTCATTTAAAATCAAGGATCAATGCTCCTCGCTTTATTTACCCCTATTAAGCCTGGGCTTTTTTTGGCCGGTGAAAGCCTGGACGGGTCAATTTTGCCCGCGGTACCAATCTTATTATATCTCTTGATCAGTACGGAATTAAGCTTTGGAATTTTTACCAAAGTCACTATGGACTATTGTCTTGACAATTAGATCAAAATATTTAATCCATGACGTCTTGATAGCTGCTGCTGACGTCAACAATTTATATGGGTATTTAGGGTGTTTTTAAAGTTTTTTGCGTTGATTTTCCTTTTAAAAGGAAATTTTTTCTAAATATATAATTTACCTATGCTACAAACATAATAATATATGTTAAAATCAGTCACTCTATTGTTAAAATTACAAAATAAAGCCTTAGGGGAGAATATGATTTTTGATCATATATTTAGCAAACAATTACCCCACTGACAGGTGGAAATTTTTTTAAATATTTTTGCGCCATGTTTTTCATGTAAATAACTTTATGCGATATAAAGTTATTAAAATTTTAATTTCCTGCGAAAAAAAAGACCTCTCAGAGCCCTAAAGTGATGAGTACTTTCCGTGTAGATGAAAAATGAAAGTCGGGGGGGGGGGGACAAATGTCAGAAAAAAATCCTAAATAAATGTCGCCCACCATGGTTGGGCGACGAATAAATTTTTCGTCTAAAAAGGCCATAAACCGCATTGTTTTCACCTTTTTAACTTAATTAAAAACATCAGATTAACACCAAATGTACCTGTATTCATTAACATCAAGACGTCGAATAGTGGGAGTTTGGAGCATTTGGCTTTCTAAACAGCTTTGAACAACCTCAGAAAGTACCATACATCTAACTGTTCTATCTTACAAACAAGTGTGTTTTAGCGTAAAAATTACAATGGGAGCAACACCTGATTAAATGAACTTCATTACAAACAAGTAGACATTTGCTAAATTATTTGTCCTTTCTTTGAATTCCTTTGAGTTGGTTCCACTTTCGTAATAGAACGGGTACAAAAAGGTAAAGATAAGGAAAACTACGGACATTCTCTTCTTGTTGTCTGTTGATCGTCCCATATAAATCTACAGGTAGGATTGGACGTCCATAATTCGAACTTCCAGGGAACCGAACAATATAGTTCGAATTATGGAAAGTTCGAATTATGGCAGTTTTGGTAAAAAGTGACAATTTAAGTATTTCTGAAGCAAAGGGGATATTCCCCGGATTTTGGACATACCGTTCTTCACATTTTTGTCCATAAAATTAAAATTAAGAGGTCATTGTGTTTATTTTGGAATATAGCTACACGGTAGGTTTCTGATGTTCTTGAAACATCGCGACTTTTCTGCTTTGCCAATAACAAACGTTGGCAATTCCCCCCAAGTGTATTCGCGGCTGCGAGTCCAGTTAACCTTACCTTGTTGTGCTTCCCACCTGAGTACTTTTTTCCTTTCATGTGCATTGTTTTCGCCGGTAAGGCTTGGTAGAATATCCCAAATTCATCCGCATTGTAAATATCGCGAAGATCATACTTGGATAGAATTGTAGGCAGCGACGTCTCGTACCAGGGGGGGGGGGGTCATTTCATTTGATTCACCGACTACGTCCTTGAATGTTATATCAAATCGACTTTTCCACTTATGCAACCACCCACTAGATGCCTGGAAGTTTTCCATTCCAAATCGACGAGCGAAGTCTTGAGCTTTTTCTTGTAAAATTGGTCCACTTATGGTAACGTTATCAGCTCGCATTTTCAGCAACCATGTGTGATATGCTATGTTTACCTGCTGGAAATTTCCAGGTTTCACTCTCTGGCGCTTGCAGCTCCCATATTCTTGAAAATCATTTATTATTTTATCCTTCGACTTTTTCCACGTCGATAACGTATTCTTCTTCACTCCAAACTTAGTTGCCACATCCTTAGATGCGACACCTTGCTCCAATAACATCAAAGCTTCATACTTCTCTTTTATACTTTTAGTGTCGTATTTACTTTTTTGAGTGGCAACACTGGCCATGGCGATGCACCAACACTTTAAGACAGCAAAAATCACGACTGCACTATTTATTTAACTTTGTCACACATGTGATTCGAATTTTATTTTGTCACTCACGTGATTTGAATTTCATTCGAACACCCACGTTCGAATTATTAAAATTTAAATCAAGATCAAAACATTCCAAACTCTTGAATCAGAGCAGCAAGGCATCATGGAACAGCTTGATAATAATGTCGACTTGGTTATACCCATCATTATACTAAAAGATTTTGAAGTCGAAACTTATATAATGGGGTTTCATGATTTTAAAAATATTTGGAGTCCGTAGCTAAACGAAAATCTAGATGCCAAAATGCAGCCAGATAATGAAGTGGACAAATACGCTGTTGCTGTTTATCGGAGGGGAAAGATAGTTGGACATTTAATGAAAGGAAGAACTGGCAGGTTTGCAATAACTATTTTTTACTTTTTGAGAGCCGATGAAATTAACAAATGCACTGTCGAAGTTCGAGGTCATCCTACCAATCTTGACGATGGGATGGGCATGAGAGTATCATGTTTACTGACATTTACGGGCAAGAACGATTACGTCAATGTTTTACGTAATGAACTATTTTAAAGAGAATAAACATTGTACGCAAATAAAATGAAATAAATCTTAAGTTCCATTTGTCCAACTAGAACTCGTCTAATCTGATTTGCGAATTGGGTGGAGTGAGTCTGGGGTGTTAGGAGGGGATCACTACCATTTGGATGAGTGTACCTAAGTCCTGTTTTGAGCTTAATATGAGTTTTATCAGAAGTTTCTCGGAATTCCGTGAGGGAAAGTTCGAATTGTGGGGGTGAATCTCTTCACCGGACTGCACAAAATGGTTCGAATTATAGAAAGTTCGAATTATGGGGGTTCGAATTATGGGAGATAATTTATGTGGAAGTCAATAGGAATTTTGTAGGGACCGATAAAATATGTTCGAATTATAGAAAGGACGAATTATAGGAGGTCGAATTATGGAGGTCCAACTGTAGTTTGATACCATGTGCATTTACCTATATAAAAATGATTATCAATTTTATTAAAAATATTTATTTTTATTAAAGTGTATTTCAAAGACGTGAAGTGAACCTTTGTCAGAAATTCGATAGTCCAATTTTAATGTTTTTGGTTAGCTAAAAAGTGGTTATGCACTCCTCCGCAGTTATAATTAAAAGTGGTTATGCACTCCTCCGCAGTTATATTGCAACTCAAATTTTTATATGGTAATCCTATAGTGCCTGGTGTCCCCGGAAATTATTCAAATCTTTATTCATTTCGTGCTGTTTTGCTTTTTCCCAGGGGTGGTATTAATTGGAAATAAAAAGAAAATCGAAGTTGATAAGTCTCCCCATGATCTTTCATAAAATTATAACGGTTATTATTAGGTAGGTTATTTATTTATTTACTTATTTATTCATTTATTGATTGATTGATTGATTTATTAGGAAATTTACAATAGGTAGGATGTGTATTCAGGAATTATAGGGTATGTATTGAAGAAAAGTTTATTTTTACTTTTTTAGAAAAAAATCTGTTCGTAAACGTTGACTTTTACCTGTTTGTTTGATTTCTTTCTTAACCCATGTAATTTTTAGAAACTATTCTTTGAGAAAGCACAAATCGTTGAAGTTCTGACGTGTTATTCCAGTTAAACACCCATGCGCAACACTTTATCTACTGCAGTACAGGAGTTCTTCTCTTCTATAATAATTGCTAAAGAAAAACGCCAAATATATATGTTTCTCTTATTTTTCGTAAAGCAGAATTTCCACTAATCCTTCCCCGTGGAAAGGCACTCGTCCAATCAGAAGCGTATAAAGGTTTTCCCGCATTCAGATGTTCAGAAAGTTGAGTATATTTCAACTTTAGTATTTTATTACTCGCGGAATTTCTTTAAGCGGACATTCGGCTTAACGAGTTCCTCAGTTCAGATTTAAGCCATTTGATTAACTCGTATCTTTCCATACTTCTGGGATCAATGGTACGCGAGCGGTATTGTATATATACTTTTATGCAGATAAAAGAAAATAGTTCTAATTTAGATAAAACTGAATATAGTGGCGTAGAAACAGAGATATCCGTAAAGTGGTTAATTAATACACGTAAATAACATTAATATAAGATATGAGATCTTTGTGTGGTCTTTAATAGAACCTTTGACTTTGTGTGTGATTGCAGGTTTCCATTGAGAACATACAAGACGTTGTTGTAACATTGTTTTGCAACGTCGTGTGACCATGATGTGCCCACTGGGGAGAAATTAGTTAACGATTGTTCGAAATAAACTAACAGCAGTATTATTGTAAGCTTTATTTTGTGGAGCAAAGAACATTTCTAAATATATAAAAGTACAAATTACTGAAATCTAAAAAAAGCTTTCTTCTCCTTAACGTAGATTTTTTCTCTCGTTTTATCACAGTAAATTAAAGGCATTGTTTTCAGAGTAGGTTCGGCATCTGGGAAGATACAGTTCTGGGGACGTAATCGAATTATCCGGGGGTATGTAGCATTTTTGTAATGACGTATGTAGGTAAAATCTATAACACAAAACATGATCACGTAGGTTGTATTTATATGCTGACATACATGATTATTATCCAGTATTTCTTACAAACATGTCTTGCAAACCTTTTGCCACGTGTCTGACGTGTCAGTGTTTTGAAGGCGTTTATTAAATATTAATTCCTTACACGCTCTAAATTTTTTATAACTTAATGTTTACAACCAATGGAATAATAAAAGTACCGGCTTATAGACTATAACAAATGTACCATGCTGATAGTGTATGTCGATTATCCTTCTCCATCATTCAGTTAGCTGTGAGACACAACATGTAGTTTCATTACTTAAAAGCAGACGATCATTTTCTCTACTAGTTCGTAGAAAAGAGGGTAGAAAAGAGGTATTTCTATATATTTACTAACTGTTCTTTGACGTCACAACAACTGTCTGGTAAATCGAGCACGCGAACCTATTAATTTTCAAATTCTGGCCGCTTTGTCGCCAGTACGCAGCTCTGAACTTTGCATGACGGGTATTTTGCTGAGTAAAACGGAAACTGTTTAATGTCTGGTTAATACATAGGAAAGAAAACTTTGAAATTGTATTTAAATTTTCTATTTTCCGGTAAGCAAATGTTTGACATCTTATTATTCTTTACAATATGTTATTGATCGATGGTCAAAAGGTTAATTGATCTTTAAAAAGCGCTTGTAGCTGTCTGTAATGGAATCTTTCGGATTTGTGACATCGCATAATTTCCACATGAGCAAGTAGTCGACTTTCGGTGCTATCCAGTACCCATGCGGGTTTGAGACTTGGGAGATTAGTAATTAAGACATTGTCATCAACATTTTTAGACGTCGTGTCATTCACTCTCCTCGCAAGAGGTGTTTCCAGAAGTAACTTTCCCGTATAATACGAGCTTGAAATCTATGCCCTTTGAAAACTTAGATGACATCAAGGCAATTGCTCTCCTCCGTACAGAAAATTTTAGAAATTGACCTGTTTTTCTTTCTAAGCTTTTAGCTCTGAGAACTCTACAAGCATTTAACAAAGCTGCATCACAAGACCGCATTAACATATTGCATTACAGGCATCACTTGTGGCGCCCATAAACATATATAAACATTACCTATGGATTTTGCGAAGAGGTCGTCATCCGCAATGTGTCATGGATAGGACTCTCCTCCGCACTGTGTCATGGATAGGACTCGTTCTATTAACCTTTAGATTGCAAGTCCAACGATCTATCTTTAAGTACCCGTACGGTCCTCTAACGTATCCGGTTAAATAATACGGTCCTCTAACGTATCCGGTTAAATAATATGGAGGTTGCCATTTTAATGAAATTATTGGCCAGACATGTAAAAATCAAGATTTTTCGTCTCCATCAAATAACATCTGTTATTAACTATTATTAGTTCACAACCCTAAAAACAGCTGAAATCAAAGAGAAAAAGTTAATGCTAATTTCTTAATAGGAAAAGTTGTTTGGTGAGAAAACTAAAAGAAGACTGGGCGCATTAATAATCTGTTTCCATTCAGGTCAATAGTAACCACTGAAAGTGTTGTTTCTACGGGTCAATAATAATCTTTGGGATTGTTTCTATGTGTCAATAGTAACCGCTGAAAATGTTTCTACGTGTCAATAGTAATCTTTGGGATTGATTCTACGGGTCAATAGTAATCTTTGGGATTGTTTCTACGTGTCAATAGTAACCGCTGAAAGTGTTTCCACGGGACAATAGTAAACGCTGAAAGTTTTTCAACAGGACAATTGTAACTGCTGAAGTATTCTAACGTAAAAAAGGCATAGAAAAAAATATTTAATCTTATTATTTTCTATTCCAGAAAATCTATCCAGAACGGAAATGAACTTTGAGTTTTTTGTAGTTTTTTCCATTTAACCGGTTTTACGTTGGATTTTGTACTTTACCATTTAACCAGTCTTACGGGTTTTTTGCATTTTCCATTTACCCTGTCTTGGAAATGGTGTATTGTCAGCTTACCAGTGCAGCACATACTTTATTCGATTCTACCTATAGAACAACATTCTAAAACAACATAACACTATTTATTATAATAATTATACTTGATATTAAAATTATTACTTAATATTTATTACTGATTGATAACTGATTACAATCTTGGTCATAAATATTTGGCATGAGGTGCCAGATTAACTAAATATTTGGCATGAGGTGCCAGATTAACCAAAATTCGTTCACCGCAAGTGATATTTGAGTGAATACAGATATAAAGAAAGTCTGTATTAAACTTGTTTTTATCCAACGACTTATAGGACTTATTAGACTCACGGATTTTAGGTACTTTGGTTGTATACCACACTTGAAGAGGGGATGACTCGTTAGCTTCATAAATGATCAAGTTCATTTTTCCTATTTCCATTTAAATTGTACATAATGTACTGCTTTAAAATTATTAATTAAATTATCAGATGCCTCGGTTTTATCATAGGTTCCTGGTTTGAAATAATTTTTCAGGGAAGCTTTTCAAGCTATTTAAACATTTTTGATAATTGTCATTTATTATGAATTTTTTTCCACGAGACTTGATTTGCGTCATTTGTTCACAAATTTAGTTGAATAAACTACTTTCACCGTAAAACAAACATAAAAACTGTAACAATATCCACTTACCATATTTATACCATCGTATGTCACTATTGATGGTTAGTTTCTTATGTCTTATTCCCAAGAACAAGAATGGGGGTATGTAATTATGTTAGAATCACGTGTTTCATGAAAACATCAAGTAGTGACTTTACTACTTACTAACAGTACCATGGCTAGGTCTGTTTGAAAGTGTTTGCCATCTGTGAAATAAGTCTTCAAATAACTTTTAAAAGGCCTTCTTGTTTTCTTGACTACTACTTTGATATATTTCATATTATTATATATTTCTCCTCGATTTAGATGAATTAAGTGAGGTCACATCACATGAAAAACAAATTAATCACCCCATTTGTAAAGAAACTTAATTCCTTAATTTTTAAGACTTTTTTCAAAAGTGTGTTTTCGTTTCCTCACAACGGAAAATAAAGGATAGTAACAACCGTCAGTACATCCTTATGGGAAGTCCCATTAATCCTCGAGCTGTTTATCAATGAATGGAATTGCTTAATACATAACGGGATTGAGGAAATTAAGGACTTCAAAAGTTTTTACTTAATTAAGTGCTACAAGTAATTACTGAATTTATTTAACTAATTAGTGATCACTACGACCGTTGATAGCTTTTTGTGTACACAGGAAAGGTACGAAAGACGCAGTGGCAAGAGTTTAAACTCTCAAAGGTGAGTGAGTAATTTATTCAAGAGGTGATATTTTTTCACATCTTTGTTTTTTTACTAGTTATTTCTTGCTCGTTATTAGTTATTAGCTGGCTACAATCATGCTCATAAATATAAATGTAAATATAAATAAATATATGGACAAAGTGCCAATTTAACCAAAGTGATTTCACCACAAGTGATGTTTCAGTGAATACAGATATAAAGAAATTATTACTTACATTTTCAGTTTACCAATGACTTGAGATTCGTGGATCTTAGGTAATTCGGTAATGAAGTAACTGTGGTTGTACATTGCAGTTGGACAGGGTTATGGACTCCCTGGTTTCCAAATTTGTCATTTTTTTCTTAAGTCATAAAACATTTGGGAACTTTGAAATATGTACAATTTTCGACGTTTTTCTTTAGAAAACATTGGTATTTGCGTTCCTATCAAGTTTCCCACGTTTGTTTTTCTTTGCACATTTGAAGAAAAGTGTTTGAAAATGAATGGTATCTAAAAACACATAAGTAAACAAACTTCATGTCCAAAATGGTAGATAGCAATATTTGAAAAAATAATAATCTACCAGTGGGGAAATATTATTGGCTAATTTATAACCTAGGAGTCCAAATTTCAGTTAATGGTTAATATAAACAAAGTTATTTGGTCTTTAGTTAGCTTTTTAATTGTAAAAATTAAATTATCAATTACTAACGAGTAACGAGCGACCAGTAACGAGCAACGAGTAACAAGGAGCGAGAACCAGCAACGAGCAACGAGTCATTATTGAACAGCGATCAATCAGAGGAGACGGAAAGGTTCTTTTTCCATTCGATGCTACTCCAGGGGTGGTCGCGATTCATATCTCTGATTGAGAAGCATTCATCCTCGATCATACTCATAGTCATGAGTGCTAAGCAGAGATAAATCAAGTATCATTGTTTATATAACTTTGCCAGGGAGAATCACGATCTTGCTAACCGGAAGCGAAAAAAACACGTTTTTGAACAGGGGTAATTATTAAAATAACGTATGAAAAATGTATGAAATTAGATGAGAAATTGACGAGTATTAAAAGTGTTTGTTTTAAGGAATATGTTAAATGTGTTGTTCCAATTGATTTTAGGGTTGGTGCTGCACGCACAAAAATGTTAAAAAATGTTTCGCATTTTCGAAACAAAGTAGGTGTAGCCTTTTTAAGAAATAACATATCGAATAAAATTCAACTTGAAAGTTCTATCTATATTTGTTATCATAGACTAATCGCATACATGTTCTCTCGTATGTTAGTCTCTACAAGCACACTGTGGAATTCCACTCTCAGGAGAAAGATAAGAAGCAATTAAAACATATTAATATTAAAGAAGCTGGTGTTTGAAACTCATAAACTCGCATCGGGGGATTACCTTTTCACTCGTTTCTCGTTACTGGTCACTAATTAGCAACAAAAAAATTGGGGTCCTTAATTCCAAGGATAATCGTGGTGCAGTGCAACCAGAAAAGACCAAGGACAGGAAGTGCTGTCCAGTGTGAAACCCCCACAGCAGGCTGGAATGCCTCTCTGGCTCGCCTGTTACCAGCATGAAGCTTCCCGGATATAAACGGGGTGCGACATGTTTTCCGGCAAA
>JANTOQ010080713.1:0-16955 GCA_027564595.1 Bythotiara depressa | reverse complement strand
TGTGGCACGTAAGATTACAAAAATTGAATGTAGATTAGGGCGACATGTATATAAACCTAAAAAATTAAGGGCGACACGAAAAATTCCAACTTAACCAAACAGTACCAAATCAAGTTAGATGTAAAAAGCATCTTCTTAAGATACTCAAAATGGTACTAAGTTGTAAAAATATTTGTTTGTTTTAGAAATACTGAGTGAAATGTAATGTCGCCCTTAATTAGATAAATTGCCACACTGTCGACCTAATATGTTATCTAGAGTTATATGTATATATACATATGCTGATATATATATATGCTGATATATATATATGTATATGTATATATTTGTATATGTATATATATATATATGTGTATAATATATAGATGTATATACTCTAGAATGTTAGCATATAATTATTTGAGTGAGCTTCTACCACTCCAAAAGAGCAACGAAAGCAAAACAAATTTTTACTTATCCATTCAATATATGTATCGATTATTTCCAACTCTGTTACATTAAATTTTCTATTAAACCTTTCTGTGCTTTTCTTCATAAGGTGACAACTTCCTCGATTATTTACCACATCTTTAAAGATAGCATAATAACATTCCTTTGAGTTGCCACACATAAGTATACATTCGGATTTTGCAATATTCTGTACATGCTCAAGAATATTTATTTTGTTCATTTGAATTTCTATTTTTATGTATGTCCTGTCATTTATAAAAGTACAAGAACAACAAAAAAAAGTGTTTGAAATTAGTAAGCCAAACGAATATACGTATTGTTGCGTTTTGACAACGTTGAGTTGTTTTTATTCTCAGTGAGTGTGTCTACAACTACATAGACCATATAATGTCTCTATATGTACTGTGTGGCCTTTGATGAGATGTACTATATTTCTTATTTTAGAAATCTTACGAAAATCTTATTATTTTAGAATAAAAACTTGTTTCTTACATTTTTTTGTATATGAATTTGAACCTCAGTGGTTCTTTATTGTTTACGTCTTCACACATTCAAATATTTACTGGAGCATTGTAGTAGTAATAATTACCAATGCTGGTCATATTATCTATGGACGAGGTGCTAAATTAACAAAATACCACTCCACAAGTTATTCGAAAGTGTCTAAAGATATAAATAGACGAAATCTTTAACTTGTTCGGTAACTTGTTCGGTTAAACAATGAATTAATTCTTTAATGCATAAGTACACCTCCTGGTTATATTAAACTTTTCATTGGAAACCTCTATACTTTTATGAGGAAGCGGGGGGAGGGGGGTGTAATCAACTTTTACTAAATTTATTTTACATTGCATTTCAATAATTAACCCCATAGAAAAAGCAAAATAGCAATGAAATGACCATTGGTTTGATTCCTTTCCGGAGAGATTATACATTAAAGGCATTTGGAGACTTTATAACGTCGTGAAATTATAAGGTCAGTTAAAGAAGGACACTCCCATGATTTTCAACAAATCCCATTCGCACGTGCACGTGCCTCGTTTCCAGGGATTCTTTCCACCAATGGAAAGCGGATAAACACGAGCCTAAAAACGCTAATTTCTCAAGCGTTTTCCCACGATTTACAGATATTTTATTTTACGGTTGTAGATCAGTAGATTTCAGCTAATTTTATCACCTTTTGTCCATCTCTTTTCAATGGCATCTATAATTTAGATCTGGACGAAATTTAATTTTCTACGAAACATAAACTAGGTTGACGGCATATAATTTTTTTTTTAAGATTTGCTCTATGGAAACCTCAATTTATATTTTCATTTGATTCCAAATACATACTTCTTGGCGTAATAATAGTCGCATTCCGGTCTGTAATTTGTATATAAAAAATCTTAGCTTCAGTATCATAAATAATAATTATACCTAAGATCTTATTATACTGGTGACGATATATTAGTGTTTGATTGTCATAACGGTTGTATATAACATTTTAATATTTTTAACTTTGTAAATAGGAAGGTGTATATTATAAACTGACGTGTAAATCCTGCATAATGATTTAGAATAAATAAATATATTTATAAGAACAAATAAATAAACGTAATAATGGAAATGCATACGAGGAAGCTTGCAACAGTATAGAACCCTATGTTGAACCTAAGAATAACACTATATACGAAAGATGGGATTTTCGTAACGCCAAACAACTTTCAGAAGAATCGACCTCAAGTTATGTTACTCGATTGCGGCTAGCAGAAACTTATAATATATTGCACTTGAAGAGGAAGTACGCAATCAGTTTGTTTGTTCCTGTTCAAGTACGAAATTACGTGAGACGTTCCTACGCAGTTAGGGTCTTTCAATATCCAAAAGTATAGAGATTGGAACTATATAGGAGACATCAAAACTACAAGCGACAGAGATCAGTGAAAAGGAGGAGTTACACGAATGCGCAACCGTGAACGTTACTAACAACGAAATATAGCATAAAGTCGTACAGGAAAAAATGGTAAGCACTTATCGGACCATATCTCAATGTAGACCCTCGAACCTAGTCGCTTCCAATGGTATTGCATAAACCTGTTTCAATTGTGGAACACATTACACCCCAAATCAACAAACACATTTAATTTTTGTGGAATATCACAGGTCAATTGTATTCGGTCTGTTTTAAAAGGCTTCGAAACGCTTTAAATATTTTGGATATACTTTTGGCAGAATTGACCAAAAGAGTTTGACGAGTAATATTAATTATGGTCTTCGTACTTATCAAATTTAATCTAAAACATTCCAGTTTAAAATATCAACATATCCGCATACAAATATTTCATAATAATCACTCATGAAAAGTAGAATTAACAAATATTTCATGATTACTGTATCATTAGATATTTTGTAAAATAAACTATTCATGTTTATAAGCTTAAGGCCATTGGGAATGGTATTTAACAGATAAAGAGTGACAATTTTTATTTTTATACAGTTATATCGCGTCACAAGTGAAAGGAATGTATATATGTTTAAATATAAGGAAGGATTAGGGGTTGGTGGTCATTGCAGAATATTAGCCTAATGGCTAAGATCAAGTGTAGTAACTTTATACGTTTTGAAATAGGTTCAAAACCGGTTACACCATGTCTGTCATGATAAAAACATTATTTTTGGTATAAATCGGTTTACCCTGTGGAAAAGACTGACTATCGTGAAACGTCCGCTAATCCAATGGTCATAAGCTGAGGGACACTTTTATTTTTTTGTTTCGCTTCTAGGCTTAGTGGTTATAACTATGTGTGCATTACACTTTGCACAGCTCCTCTGGTCCAATGTCCATTTTACCGGTGCACATGTCGCCACCTATATACTGGGAACTTCATGCTGGTAAGAGGCGAACCGGAGAGGCATTTTAGCCTTCTTCGGGCGTTGCGCACCGGTTGCACTTCTTTTCCATCAGATTCCTATAGCCTCGGCTGCACTTGTCTATGGATTGTAAACCGGGTGCAAGACAAGTGTACTATCACGGGTATCGTTGAAGTGTCGATCGCTTGAAGTCATGCCATGTTAAAAACATTAATTTTGGCTAATCAATAGGTGTTAAGCAATGATCACTTGTTTTTGGCAGTAGGTATAGCTTATTGGCACATGGGAACGAACTTTATGTGAGAGAACCACCGCTGATACTCTGGTAATTTTTGATGAGGACAGGTCGTTCTCCGCTTATGTTGGCGAGGGGGGACTTTATGCTGGTAACAGGCGATCTAGGGACGAATTTTAGCCTTCCCTGGAGGATTAACTCCGGACAGCACTTCCTGTTCCTTGGACATTTCTAGTACAAAAGCACTGGGATAGACCTTGGAAATGATGACCGGGTGATCCTTACTAAATACCAAAGTACCAATAATTTATATCGCTTCTCCGCCTAATGGTTAAGATCAAGTGTAGTATCTCCGATATCTTTTCAGTAACGGTTTAGTGAGATCTTGCCATGTTAAAATATTTATTTTTGGAAAATTTGAGATTTTAGCAATAATGACCTGTGAACGAACATTTGGCTGATGTCATGTCATTCCCTGCTTATTTTGGGAGAAACTTCATCCTGGCAACAGGCGGTCTAGGGCGGCATTTTCGCTTTCCCTTGGGAACCACTCCGGACAGCACTTCCTGTTCCTTGGACTTTTCTGGTACAAAGCACTGGGATTGTCCTTGGAAATTAGGACCAGGTGTACCCCACAAAATAAAAACATTTACCTTGCTTCTCGGACTAATGGCTAAGATCAAGTGTAGTGACTATCTGTTTTTAAAATATGTTCCAACCGGGGTTACACCATGCCATGCTATGTTAAAAACATTTGTGACATTATCGATTTTTTTCCCTACCGACTATTGTGAAACACCGCTTATCCAATGGTCATAAGGCTGGGGGCCTTTGTTTTTTTCGTTTCGCCTCTTGGCCTAATGGCTAAGATCAAGTGTGTGTGTGTTTTTATTGCAGTTTTTGCACACCCCTGATTCAATGGTTATTTTTCCGGAGAACATGACGGGACCTATATACTGGCAGCTTCATTCTGGTAACTGGAAAGCCAGAGAGGCACCTTAGCCTTCTCTGGGGTTTGCACAACTGACAGCACTTCCTGTTCTTGGGATTTTCCGGTTACTTTGCTCCAGATCTGTCCTTGGAGTTGGGGACCTGCTGGTTCTCAAAAACAAATATTTACATAGCTTCTCGTCCTAAGGGCTAAGATCAAGTGTTGTAACTATATTTTTTTGAAATAGGTTTGAATCGGGGTTACAGCATGCCATGCCAGTGGAATTGAGGACCGGATGAATTCCACAAAAATACAAAAATACAACAATTTACATCAAAGACTGCAGCATATTTGCCGTAAGTCGCCCATATTGGGAACATAACAAAACTTTATATCGCTTTTCGGCCTAATGTCTAAGATCAAGACTACCGTTTAGTAACGGTTTCGGATTGAAATCTTCCAAGCTAAAAACATTAATTTTGGCAGTTCTAGAAGTATTAGTGACGACGAGCATTGTTTTGGGCAGTGACTTCGATTTCGGACCTGTGAAAGACCGAAAGATGGTCAATCAAGGCTATGGTCAAAGACATGTCGTTCACTGTTATATATTTTAGGGAGCTTCATGCCGGTGAAGGGCAATCAATCAATTGAAACCGCTGGAATAATTTAAATGTAAATAGACAATTCTGCGTATTTCATATTGAAGTGAAAACTGCGAATATAATTCTTTATCTATACTCGTAAATCTAAGAGACAACGCCGACCTCTTCAACCGAAAATACACAACTGTTCCAACGCTATCGTTCCAGTAAATAATTAACATAACTAACAGCTCAACAGAATTGGGGGCAGGGCTTTGCCGGACGCAAACCTTTTTTTTTTCTTAGTTCCTTTTTAATATGTTTGAAATGATGTTTCTGTTGATACATAGAGATCATCCGATGCATAGCAGGCATGATTTGTGTCGTGCAAAACAAGTTTTTGTGTTGATCCGAAAGAAAATATTGATAACGGTAATTTTCTTTCTTACGAAAACAATTCAGGAAATCTCAAAAAAAAAGCTTAGCATCCACTTCCCATATCGCCGTATATAGAAAAGATAAGTAGTGTAACTTCCATGGTCAACATTTAATATATGTTAAATTTATTTTATCTTCGTTTTCATTTGTTATGAAACATTGAGAGAGCCTAAGATATCCATACCTCGAAGTGTTGGGGTCAAAAACCCTTACGTCTAAGAATGCTTGTTGGCCGTATATCCACAATCCAAGAAGTCTTGATTCAACACCGATTTTAGCAGATTTATATCTCATTTTATTGCCAGTTAACGGGAGTATTTAATATCGACGGAGACATCTGCATCAAAAACCAGAACGAAACAATCCAAACAGAACTTAGATTTCTTTTCTTTTGTTTATGTTTTATCGACCTGAGTCTGAACTGAATTGAGCCTGTACTCAAGGTAAGACATGCGAAAATGCAGTGAAACCTTTCTAATTCGAATCCTATAATCCCAATTCCTCTGTAATTGCAGAAATATTGCGGTCCCTACAAACTTCCTATAGAAACTCTGGTACAAAAATTCCTCAATTCAAACCACTCTAATTGGAAAATATCCCTAATTCGAACAGATTTTTCAGTCTCTTAGAAATAAATACTTCTCTAATTGAAATGTTTATTTTTCTTGAAATAGCATTTTTGCTTTAACAATTTACACGTGTTGTTTTTCGTATTCAGTATTTCTCGGTAACTGCACCCCCGAAAACTCGAACATTCGCACTCTCTAACCCCTTTTTGTTTCCCTTATAGTGACAGTGGGGAGGACAGGTACTATAGCGAGATTTAAAGCTCCTACATCTTTGCTAACTGTTCTTTTTTAACCCTATTAAGCCTGGGGGGGCATTTTTTCCCGCGGGAAATTAAAACTTTAATAACCTTTGATCGCATAAAGTTATTAACGTGAAATTTTGTGACTTTTCCTAAGTCTCTATAAGAAGTAAAATGGCGCAAAAATAATTCGCCCTTCAGGGGGTAATGTCTTACAAAACATTTTTGCTAAAATCGTGATCTGAAACCAAATTCTCCCTGAGGCTTTATTTTGTGTATTTAACAATAGAGGACTTATTATAACATATATACTTATGTTTTTAGCATAGTTGATTATATATTTAGAAAATATTTCCTTTTAAAAGGAAAATCAATGCACTTACTTTAAAAATACCAAAAAAAAACATGGAAATTTCCGACGTCAGTAGCACCTGTTATGACGTAATGGGTAAAATATTTTGAAATAATTATCAAGACAATAGTCCATAGTGACTCTGGTAAAAATTCCAAATCTTAATTCCGTACAGATCGAAAGATATAACAAAATTTGTACCGTGGGCAAAGATGACCCCCACGCCCCTCCAGGCTTTGAGTAACCCAAAAAAGCCCAGGCTTAATAAGGTTAAAATATTTACATATATTTTTGCCGAGTAACATTAAGGGTACAAGGTACTTGTAATCCTTCCCTATTACCTAGGTTACATCTTTTGCTCGTAGCGTTTACGTTGCAAGATACGTAATAAGAAAGGAAAATAACGTTTTTGCAAAGCGCCCTGTGCTCCCTTTTTTCAGATGTACGCGACTATCCCGTTCTTCTATAAGTAAACGGCATATTTATCTGCTATGTTGTCATATTTGATCGTTGTTTGCAGAATTTCTCCTTTCATACGTGTCCATATGTCTGTATACACATTATGCCCCTTTATGTAGCTTCGAGTTGTTTTTACTGTCCAACAAATAACAATTACTAAGGTCTCAAATAGTCCGGTATCAAAACCGTGAATTTTTGAAAAAGAAATAAAGCTTTATATTAGGGAAGACTGTTGAATATTCAATCTGATAATAATTTTTATTAAGGTGTAAACCAGCCCTTAAGGCGGTTAATAAAGCTCCGTAACTCATATTTTCAAAATTGGTCCTTAGTCTGTGAAGTTAATGTGAAGGACATAGAAAGGTTATGAAAATGCATGAAAATTGAATTACTTCACACCTCTACAGGAACGGTTTTGCGAAACAACTATGAGAGAATTATCTCTCGAAACGTAGCCCAACGTTAATTCAATGACATAATAAATATTACATATAATTATATGCTCCAATATTTGGCGGACAAATCCCAATATTTACAATTTAACAACTAATACATTTTAATGTAAAAACCAAGATTTAATCACTTCTCATTAGATTTAACATCCCTATGGTAAATAGAAAGTCGTGTTGGCTACGCCACCTCCACGGTCAACTTAAGCCTACTTATATTCCAACTTATCATTTTTCTCCTTGTACTTGCTGTATAGTTCTGAAATATATACTACTTAGTTATATTTTGGGACGAGGAATAGGAATTTTCCAGAGAAAGCCAGAGAAACATTACGTGTGACATCATTTGTTACGGTTATGACGTCAATTTGGGAAGCCTCTTTTGGTATGGATAGGCGAGATGCTGAATATACAATGGTAAGCTGTACTCCTCACACAAAGAGAAGAAAAACATTTTCGTGGTATTACGCACCCCAGACCCATAGCTTTTTTCACTTTATAATATGAAGGAAGGCTTCTTTCAGATCAAAAAGAGGAATTAAGCTCTTGGGACGAGGGTGGATTTTACGATTTTACGTTACATGACTAAACATGAAATATATAGTAAACTACAACATGATCAGAAAAAGGCGCCAAAATAATCAAAATGCAACGGATTTCACATACACTATTACATCATAACATTCAAACTGATCAGCACCACTTTCCAATATTTGTCATGTAAGGACGCTGATATTTGGTGTGATCGACCCAATACCTTTTGTCAGGCACTAACAATAAACTAAAAAGGGATTGATCTAAATCTAAACTCATTTTTTGGTTAGTTGGTTTTATGATATTTTTTACCAAATTCCAGCTGGGTTTTTTTTTCACCTTTTTCTAGCTTCATTTTTTACTACGTTTTTTTCCAATTTTTATATTTGTATATTTTTAATGTCTCCTAATTTTGTTTTTTGATGTTGTAATTATTCAGTTTAGTTTCCATTTCTGTTAATGTAGTTTTTAACGATTTTAAATTTTTCTTTAAATTTTCCTTATGATAGATAAGATTTGGTAGTTTGGAGTTTTTGTTTGTTATGTTTTTAGTCCAAATAATGCCGATTTGTAGTTTGTTAATTCCGTAGATAGTGATGTGGTAGTGGATCTGATATTGTCTATCTGTGATAGTTTTTCTTGTTGCCTTCTACTGTAAATTTGTTTAAATACACCTTTCTTCACTCTCAGGAGAAATCAATAAAACTCTCCTTTCTTGAGCATGTGCTGTCTTATTACGAAAATTAATCATTGGTATATATATATATACTATAAGAGTTTGATTCGGAGAAAAGCGAATTTTTCTTTCTTTCAGTTCTAGAGCAATACATGATACGCATGTTAAATGTTAAATACGTTACATCTAGCTTGTTTTCAACACATTTTGACATATATTATACTAAAATATATTCTCAATTTCCAGAAGAAAAGGAATTTCTTTTTTTGATCTGGTCGGAACTCTCTTAATTACATAAGATTTACATTACAACTTTTAAAGCACGCGTTTCTGAGACTGATTGTGGTCGACAGTAGATTATTCTAAAGAACCCTGAAATATCATTTTGTTAAAGATAATATTATAGCAACTGCTGAAATATATAGTTCCTCTGTGCGAAAGAGTACATCGTGTACTAGGTAAAGACGCACGGTATATTTACATAGTTAATTTCGTATGTTTTGTCTAAAAATTCATTCCAATCAATCAGCAAATTTTCATTAAGGTTTAACAAACCGTTGTACAAAGCTTGTATTTCCTCAATAGTCAGTTTCTTGCTGTACACGAACACTTGGGAAATTTTTCCGATAAATAGTCTTCTTTCATGCATTATTACACAAAACACACCCTTCGCCGTAGGTTCTCCTCCAACATAAAAGACGCGCGTTCTTTCACCTGTATTTACATATACAGTGGACCCCGTAACATTCCCGATATATGTGGAATTGACGAATAATTCATAAACGGACACACCACTACCAACATGGTGTGTAGTTGTCAAGCAAATATGTGTCCATTTACCAACTTCTGCAGTCCACAAATCCGCCAGTTGAACTTTCCAAATATCGTCGATTTTAAACAGTAACGTCAGTCTAGGAGATATACCAATTACTTGGTCAGTACAGCTGTGATTGTACCTGACTTTACCTACAGCAAATAAAACTTCGCGTGATGCCGGTGGGTGTTCTACGTAAAACCACAAGCATATAGTATTGTCAATAGATCCCTGGTATGTCTTCGTCACTGACGGTACAGAAGACAATGATTTGTTTTTCAAGTGAATTGCGTAGTTTCCTGATTGACACTTTTCTTGTCCTCTATTTGATTTTCCCTGAAATATATAAATAGATTTAAAAGAATCAGTAACCTTATTATTTGTTAAGGTCTCTTTGTATAATTAAAATTTAGTGTCAGCTTTATAGCTTTATCATGTAGGTTCTGGGCCTCATAAATGATATATAAATACATACATATATATATTGTTGTGTTTGTGAATTATATACAAATATTAAAAACAGTATTTATTGTAACGAATTTTCAACATCTTTCATGCCTTTATCAAGTACAGTATATATATCAAGTATATATATCACACACACGCCCATATGCTACCATCTCCAAAAATGCAACGAAAACAAAACTCATTTTTATTTACCATGTCAACATATGCATCAATTATTTCCAACTCTGTTGCGTTAAATTTGCTATTAAACTTTTCTGTGCTTTTCTTCATGAGGTAGCAACTTCCTCGATTATTTTCCACGTTTTTAAAGCCAGCATAATAACATTCCTTTGAGTTGGCACACATGAGTATACATTCGGTTTTTACAATATTCTTTACATGTCCAAGAACATTTATTTTGTTCATTTGAATTTCTATTTTTATGTATGTTCTGCCATTTATAAAAGTACAGGAACAACAAAAACAAGTGATTGAAATTAGTATGCCAAACGAACATACGTACTGTTGCATTTTGACAAAGTTGAGTTGCATTTTTTTCTCAGTGAGTCATCTACAACTACATAGACAATATAGTGTAATAAATACTAAACGTCTCTACTCAACGTAAACTGGTGATTAAAGAAACGTGAAGTTAAAACAATTCATTGTTTTTTGTAAATGTTTAATGTTGTTGTTATATATAAATGTGTCTTCTTGTTTATAGTAAATTTATTCATAATTGAAAAAATTAACTAAGTCGCGCTTTTATTTATTAAGACATCAGGAGGCCACTTAGGCTAGAATTGTCGTTCTTCAAGCATATATAAATATTGTAATGTGACTGCGAAGCGTGAGAAAGGAAAATAACGAAGTTTGCGTGGAAAAGGAAAATAATGAAGTTTATTTCGAGGGGAGGAGAAACGTTGTCATAAACCTGATTCCGACTCTTCCCCTGCCGGTTTATTTTAAAAGAAACAACCAATGTAATTTGAAATGTACTGTATTTCTTATTTTAAAAATCGTACGGAAATCTTATTTAAGGAAGAAATCTTATTTCTTAAAATTTCTTGTATTAGAAAATTTCTGCCTCAGTTCCTTATAAATGTGTTCCTTATAAAACAACGTGTCCATATGTCTGTATACACATTATGCCCCTTTATGTAGCTTCGAGTTGTTTTTACTGTCCAACAAATAACAATTACTAAGGTCTCAAATAGTCCGGTATCAAAACCGTGAATTTTTGAAAAAGAAATAAAGCTTTATATTAGGGAAGACTGTTGAATATTCAATCTGATAATAATTTTTATTAAGGTGTAAACCAGCCCTTAAGGCGGTTAATAAAGCTCCGTAACTCATATTTTCAAAATTGGTCCTTAGTCTGTGAAGTTAATGTGAAGGACATAGAAAGGTTATGAAAATGCATGAAAATTGAATTACTTCACACCTCTACAGGAACGGTTTTGCGAAACAACTATGAGAGAATTATCTCTCGAAACGTAGCCCAACGTTAATTCAATGACATAATAAATATTACATATAATTATATGCTCCAATATTTGGCGGACAAATCCCAATATTTACAATTTAACAACTAATACATTTTAATGTAAAAACCAAGATTTAATCACTTCTCATTAGATTTAACATCCCTATGGTAAATAGAAAGTCGTGTTGGCTACGCCACCTCCACGGTCAACTTAAGCCTACTTATATTCCAACTTATCATTTTTCTCCTTGTACTTGCTGTATAGTTCTGAAATATATACTACTTAGTTATATTTTGGGACGAGGAATAGGAATTTTCCAGAGAAAGCCAGAGAAACATTACGTGTGACATCATTTGTTACGGTTATGACGTCAATTTGGGAAGCCTCTTTTGGTATGGATAGGCGAGATGCTGAATATACAATGGTAAGCTGTACTCCTCACACAAAGAGAAGAAAAACATTTTCGTGGTATTACGCACCCCAGACCCATAGCTTTTTTCACTTTATAATATGAAGGAAGGCTTCTTTCAGATCAAAAAGAGGAATTAAGCTCTTGGGACGAGGGTGGATTTTACGATTTTACGTTACATGACTAAACATGAAATATATAGTAAACTACAACATGATCAGAAAAAGGCGCCAAAATAATCAAAATGCAACGGATTTCACATACACTATTACATCATAACATTCAAACTGATCAGCACCACTTTCCAATATTTGTCATGTAAGGACGCTGATATTTGGTGTGATCGACCCAATACCTTTTGTCAGGCACTAACAATAAACTAAAAAGGGATTGATCTAAATCTAAACTCATTTTTTGGTTAGTTGGTTTTATGATATTTTTTACCAAATTCCAGCTGGGTTTTTTTTTCACCTTTTTCTAGCTTCATTTTTTACTACGTTTTTTTCCAATTTTTATATTTGTATATTTTTAATGTCTCCTAATTTTGTTTTTTGATGTTGTAATTATTCAGTTTAGTTTCCATTTCTGTTAATGTAGTTTTTAACGATTTTAAATTTTTCTTTAAATTTTCCTTATGATAGATAAGATTTGGTAGTTTGGAGTTTTTGTTTGTTATGTTTTTAGTCCAAATAATGCCGATTTGTAGTTTGTTAATTCCGTAGATAGTGATGTGGTAGTGGATCTGATATTGTCTATCTGTGATAGTTTTTCTTGTTGCCTTCTACTGTAAATTTGTTTAAATACACCTTTCTTCACTCTCAGGAGAAATCAATAAAACTCTCCTTTCTTGAGCATGTGCTGTCTTATTACGAAAATTAATCATTGGTATATATATATATACTATAAGAGTTTGATTCGGAGAAAAGCGAATTTTTCTTTCTTTCAGTTCTAGAGCAATACATGATACGCATGTTAAATGTTAAATACGTTACATCTAGCTTGTTTTCAACACATTTTGACATATATTATACTAAAATATATTCTCAATTTCCAGAAGAAAAGGAATTTCTTTTTTTGATCTGGTCGGAACTCTCTTAATTACATAAGATTTACATTACAACTTTTAAAGCACGCGTTTCTGAGACTGATTGTGGTCGACAGTAGATTATTCTAAAGAACCCTGAAATATCATTTTGTTAAAGATAATATTATAGCAACTGCTGAAATATATAGTTCCTCTGTGCGAAAGAGTACATCGTGTACTAGGTAAAGACGCACGGTATATTTACATAGTTAATTTCGTATGTTTTGTCTAAAAATTCATTCCAATCAATCAGCAAATTTTCATTAAGGTTTAACAAACCGTTGTACAAAGCTTGTATTTCCTCAATAGTCAGTTTCTTGCTGTACACGAACACTTGGGAAATTTTTCCGATAAATAGTCTTCTTTCATGCATTATTACACAAAACACACCCTTCGCCGTAGGTTCTCCTCCAACATAAAAGACGCGCGTTCTTTCACCTGTATTTACATATACAGTGGACCCCGTAACATTCCCGATATATGTGGAATTGACGAATAATTCATAAACGGACACACCACTACCAACATGGTGTGTAGTTGTCAAGCAAATATGTGTCCATTTACCAACTTCTGCAGTCCACAAATCCGCCAGTTGAACTTTCCAAATATCGTCGATTTTAAACAGTAACGTCAGTCTAGGAGATATACCAATTACTTGGTCAGTACAGCTGTGATTGTACCTGACTTTACCTACAGCAAATAAAACTTCGCGTGATGCCGGTGGGTGTTCTACGTAAAACCACAAGCATATAGTATTGTCAATAGATCCCTGGTATGTCTTCGTCACTGACGGTACAGAAGACAATGATTTGTTTTTCAAGTGAATTGCGTAGTTTCCTGATTGACACTTTTCTTGTCCTCTATTTGATTTTCCCTGAAATATATAAATAGATTTAAAAGAATCAGTAACCTTATTATTTGTTAAGGTCTCTTTGTATAATTAAAATTTAGTGTCAGCTTTATAGCTTTATCATGTAGGTTCTGGGCCTCATAAATGATATATAAATACATACATATATATATTGTTGTGTTTGTGAATTATATACAAATATTAAAAACAGTATTTATTGTAACGAATTTTCAACATCTTTCATGCCTTTATCAAGTACAGTATATATATCAAGTATATATATCACACACACGCCCATATGCTACCATCTCCAAAAATGCAACGAAAACAAAACTCATTTTTATTTACCATGTCAACATATGCATCAATTATTTCCAACTCTGTTGCGTTAAATTTGCTATTAAACTTTTCTGTGCTTTTCTTCATGAGGTAGCAACTTCCTCGATTATTTTCCACGTTTTTAAAGCCAGCATAATAACATTCCTTTGAGTTGGCACACATGAGTATACATTCGGTTTTTACAATATTCTTTACATGTCCAAGAACATTTATTTTGTTCATTTGAATTTCTATTTTTATGTATGTTCTGCCATTTATAAAAGTACAGGAACAACAAAAACAAGTGATTGAAATTAGTATGCCAAACGAACATACGTACTGTTGCATTTTGACAAAGTTGAGTTGCATTTTTTTCTCAGTGAGTCATCTACAACTACATAGACAATATAGTGTAATAAATACTAAACGTCTCTACTCAACGTAAACTGGTGATTAAAGAAACGTGAAGTTAAAACAATTCATTGTTTTTTGTAAATGTTTAATGTTGTTGTTATATATAAATGTGTCTTCTTGTTTATAGTAAATTTATTCATAATTGAAAAAATTAACTAAGTCGCGCTTTTATTTATTAAGACATCAGGAGGCCACTTAGGCTAGAATTGTCGTTCTTCAAGCATATATAAATATTGTAATGTGACTGCGAAGCGTGAGAAAGGAAAATAACGAAGTTTGCGTGGAAAAGGAAAATAATGAAGTTTATTTCGAGGGGAGGAGAAACGTTGTCATAAACCTGATTCCGACTCTTCCCCTGCCGGTTTATTTTAAAAGAAACAACCAATGTAATTTGAAATGTACTGTATTTCTTATTTTAAAAATCGTACGGAAATCTTATTTAAGGAAGAAATCTTATTTCTTAAAATTTCTTGTATTAGAAAATTTCTGCCTCAGTTCCTTATAAATGTGTTCCTTATAAAACAACGTGTACGTATTTATAAATTTATGTCTGGACGAAATTTAATTTTCTACGAAAAATAAACTAGGATATTAAATTGAGAAATTTATCTTGTCTCCTGGCTAACTTGACGGCAAATAAAAACAAATCTAAATAAAGATATGCTGATAAATATAATAAACATTTACAATAAAACTAGTAACACTATAGTAGAAATTAAACACTTTTCTAACAAATAAATTGAAAAATAAAGAAAACTCTACAGATATAAATATGTATTATAAATTATAAATTTCTCTTTTATGAAAGCAGCCAACGGAGGGGTTCTAGGAAGCAGATGTTCTAGAGGTGTGCCAGTCCTGGTAGATGGAGCTGCTTTAATGAAAATATGAATTTAGCTTTTCTGGTAGATTGAACTGTTCCAAAGATCTCGGTTTTCCTTTCCTAGAAGATTGAGCTGTTCTATGAGTTTTCTGACATCCTGGCAAAATGAACTGTTCTAAGAGAAACCACTTTCTTTCCTATGAAAAAGAGTTGTTCTAAGAGAAATAAGATCGCTTCCTGGGAAAAAAGGGGTTGTGTTCTAAGAGAAATAGGAGCCCTTCATGAGAAAAAGAGTTGCTCTAAGGAACCCTCAATTTTTATTTTCATTAGATTCAAATACGTAATAATTATTGGCGTCATGACAGTTGTATTCCGGCCTGTAATTTGTGTATAAATAATCTTAGCTTCAGTATAATGAATAAATGTTATACCTAAGGAAGGTGTTATTATACTAGTGACGGGATAAACATTATTTTTTAAACTCTTACGCAATTTGCCTAGATTTGGAGTCATTTGACGATGATCCAATAGGAACTTGGAATAAAAATGGAGAATATATTGTCAAGAACTGGACTTAATTCTACTCGCTTTAGGAATTATCCAAGAGGTTCAGAAACGTGAAATTGTGTTACACAGCAGTTCGAAAAGAGTAAGAGGACATTCAATTAAGTTGACACAAAAAATATAAACAGAAGCTTATAGATTTGTCGTTTTCTTAATTTTTATCTCTCTCTCTATATAATATATATATATATATAAATTTTTTTTAGTGTTTGATGATTGTCATAACGTTTTTATATAATATTTTAATCTTCTAAACTTTGTAATAAGGAAAGATAGTAAGGAGGAGTTACGCGAATGCGCAACCATGAACGTTACCAACAATTAATCGCAGCATAAAAAACGTACAAGCAGAAATGGTAAGAACTTCTCGGGCCATATCTTAGTATACACCCTCAACCCCAATCGCTACTAATGGTTCCGTATAAACCTACTTCAATTGTGGAACACATTACACCCCATATTATCTAACACGATGCATTGCAATCAACAAAAACATTTAATTTTTGTGGACTACCACAGGTCACTAGGATTCGGTCTGTTTTAACCCTATTTTGGTTGGGGGGTAAAATTATCCCCCCAACCATAAAATTGTAGAAAACAAGAAATTTTCGCTGCATTTTATGTGTACGAAATTTAGTTTTACACATTTCCTGGCAGTTTGGGGCCATACACATTCCTAGGAAAACATTTATGGGGGTTTTGTGGGGGACAGGTGATGGTTGCTTTTATTTATCCCCACATTATATTTCTATAAATGTAAATGGCCATAAATTTTGCTATACGTACTCAAATGACTTGAACTTTGGATATAAGTAAGATATAAGGTAGTAAAACATTTTGTCACAGTTTGGTAAAAATCTATCGTCAGCAACATTGAACAGAGATGGGGAAGTCAAATATTATTTTTCCTAAAGAACAACATTGTAGCTTTCCATAGAGGGGTTAATCATAATTCTACGATAATTTGTTCCGAAGTTAT
>JANTOQ010080602.1:0-16958 GCA_027564595.1 Bythotiara depressa | reverse complement strand
TTATAGTACTTCTACATCAGTGGAAAATCCAAGACCCTCCTCCTTTATATAGTTTATTAGAGTATGAATATGTGTAGCTGCTAGCTAGCTTTTTTATACAGTTCGGTTGATAGCCGCGCGAGAGCTATAGGGCGCGGCGGCGGCTGACTCACAAGCTCAGAAGATAGCTAGCTAGCTGGGATGAGTGCGTGGCGGGAAGCCAAATGGATGAGCCACTTTGGATCCAAAACGAGAACACCACCTTTATCCAGTTTCAGGAGAAAAACCCTAGCTCTCCTTTCTTGACACAGCTGTTTTGGAAGGCGGACGTAGACACAAATTTAAAAACAATTCGGTTGACATTACTAAAACTTTAATTTCTCAAGAGCCGCTAAACATTTTTCATTTCATTTTGTTTTTGTTTTTGTTCATTATTTACTGGTCTTTTAGCTGTATGTATATGTATATAATATTAACCTAATTTTTATTTTTATCCACATTCTTTTTATATTTATTAAATTATTTATTATAAACAGGTCCTTTATTGATATCAGACGTTATTTATAATTTGTAATAAGCCAACCTGTATAAATATGTTTAAAAAAACACACAAAAAAACATAAAAAAACCCCTTTAGACTCAGAAGCATTTCTTTTCAAAAATTGACAACTTTCCACCAGTTTCGCTGCAACGGATTACTACACAACAGCGAGTGCACTTAAACGACATCAAAACAAGACTATCCAACGCATAATTTAGTGTAGATTAAGAGAATCTAATCCCCATTTCCTGAACCTCACCCGTTCCAGAGATATCAATACTGTAATGTAACGATACGTAAAGACGCGTAAAAGATCTTAAGGGTTAGGAGAGAGAGTTCATCGCTGATTTGCAATTCGCGCATATTGCATGGATTATTTTCTGCAGTAAACATAACCGGAACAGTATTTCTATTTGCATCTCTTTCCCAACCATTACCAAATGGCGAGGGTGGAGGAGACGGGTCGTGATAATAACTAAACACAAATGATTGATAATTTGCGCGTTTGATATGTTGAAGTAGAGAGTCTTTATCGGGGTTAAGTCGAGCATTAGTTTTTCTTTTTCATTGAAATCTATCTCCTTGATGTATTGGAATTTGCAGTTTTGACTAAATTTCCTCTGTAAACACATTTCAAGACAAACTCCTCGACCGCTGGAATTTTTTCTGGTCAAACATACTTCGTTTCTCAAGTTTTGAAGTTTGTTGCAGTCAGACGGTGTTAACATTGCTTGTTTCAGAATTGCCTTCTTTACATGGCCGTAGAAAGCACTAACAGAGTCACATTCAGATATTACATATGGATGGAAATTATATAAGTTTTTAGTGGACGTTTGTAACCACATTAGAACATTACTCCAGCAGCTTTTCACTCGTATCGAGAACTCAGATTCAGAGTTTTGGACGTTTTCGTATCATATATGAACATGGTAAAAATATTAATCCTAAACTATGGCTCATTGCGCAGACAAAATGGGGAAAATTACTTACTTATTACAGTAAATGCTTCCCTGTATGGCAGCCTATAATAATGTTCACTAATCACGACTACCTGTTTATTGGGAATCAATGAATAATTTGAGTTATTCACAGAGAGAGTGGATGATGGACGGTAACTTCTCATTTTCATTGGCAGGTAAACCACTCACATGTATATCACCTAATCAAGTTATTGAGATGACCATGAATAAAGGAAGTAAAGTTAAAGGTGGATGGATCAGTATTACCAAGAATCTAAGTCAAGTAATCATCCATTGTCTTACTATCAACACAATTATGAAAGCATAGTTTTACAGAAAAAGCTCAAATAAACTTTTATAATTGCGAAAAAGAAAATTATGAACGAAGGCTATTTAAATTATCACACAAAATATGTAAAATCGAAAACTAAGGTTCAATTAATATAAAAAAAAATATAAGCTGTGCTTAAATAGGACAGACACAACACGATCCGATTACACCAATATTGGAGCTGTAGCACAGTGTTAGCGTGTTGGAGTCCAGCAGTTGCGAGCTCGAGCCCTAACCACGGTATAGTGCGGAAGGCGACCGCTTCTCAAAATCCATCGAGCATAGTTTATATGTTTGTGTGCGCCAGAAGTGATTCCTGTATAACTAGAGTCATTTAAGAAGAGTTTCGGGAAATATTACTGCAACTAGATTGTTGAATGATAACAACCCTACATTATCTCAAGGTCAACCGAAAAAAATGTGTCATCAAAAATGTGCTAGCATCTTTCAACTAACACGCTCAGATTTATTTTGACAATGTACGTTTATAGCTCAAAAATGAACTAAAAGGTTCTTCTTAGCCAGTCGAGTAACAACACACCAGATTTTGAATTTTCACAGTGGATACTTCGCATTGTATCCCTATTCCTCTACAAACCTCTCCAGCAAAATCTTGCTCAATAAGAAGTTCGTAAAAGATGCTATATGAAGTCCAGAATCTTGATTTCCGGTAGAAATGTACAGCCATTTCATCGACTCCACCTCGTGGCAATCATTCTTATTTACAAAATATTTGGTATAGTACAAAAAATAGTGCAAACTCTTGCGCAATTACATTTGCTTAACCAAATTCTAGTATTTATGCATATATGTTAAAACAAGACCTCCTCAGATACTGCTTTATCATATCAATGGCCTAAGAAAATGTACTGATATGGTATTATATAAAGCAGTAAATATTTGTTGATCTTTCCCACGCTGCTAGTTTTACCGTAAACCTTTGGATACAGTTAGAATGTGTGCATACAAATCTTTTAAGAGCCATAAGTTATTTGGAGACAGCATCATTTTAACGTAAAAAATATTCCCAGCTACCAAGTACATGGCCATTCTGATTATCATCACTATCTTCCCTGTCTGGTAACACGTGAATGTGATAATTATGACTAAAATATGCAACGTGATCGTACAATCTTTCCAGAGGGAAGGAGGGAGATTGGGGTGGTATATTTTGACCAATAGCCACTCCCGTCCCATTTATTACACGTTGCAGCCAAATTAGAATTATCATCGGCTAATGCAAAGAAGTTATTACGGGAATTTTGTCGTGTATTTATCTCGTTAGAGATAAATGACACAACTGCTTATCCTTCTGTTGTATTCCTTGTACTAATATGAATTGTTATTCCCACGAATGTTTTGTAGTAAAATAAACGAATTTGTTTAAAATCAATAACTTTTTTAATGCGGTTATCCCAGCTTGGCCTAGAAAGGATTTTTCCATTCCCATTTCTTCAAGATTTTCAAGATCTTTTGTAAAGTTGATTTACTGGAAGACGGTGGTGGACTTATTAAATAATAACACTTTGTTGAAACCCACGTTTACTTCGCGATTTATAACGTTCTCTAAAAAGTCTTTAATTAATGAGATAAAACGAAACAAGTTAACGAAAAACTTCATTTTTTTCTTCTTCATATATTAAACAGGTTTTTCACGACAAATTGCGCGTACATGCAGCTTTTATGGCTTAGATATTAAGTTACGTACCTGCATGTAGATAATGCGGTAGGAAAAGTGTGGATAAACTCCATAAAATAAACATATTGCCCTCGAGAAACGTCCTAATTAATATTCGAATTCAGTACAGGTCTTGTTATCAATACACGTGTTTATAAATCATTGCCAAAAGTCAATTTCAACATGATTTGCCTGACGCTAAAACGTAAATACACAAGATATCTTATTGCATATTATTGAAGCTATTGAAGTTACTATTAAAAATAATGTACGTTTGGCAGTGTCACATTATTTTAGAAAGCCCATCTTGTATTATGATTGTGGCAGTTTGTTTCCAAACAAAAGTTGGCACTTATATATTCTTGTGCAAAGCGACTAAGTAGCTACTTATTAAAGATTTCAGTTAAATTCTTAATTTATAAGTGAGAATTGAATCGTTTTTTCCTATTACTTTGCTTTTGCTCCCAAGAAAACTTGTTCTTATATTTTTTTTATAACCTTCCCCCAATCTGAAAAAACCTGCACGTGTCCATGCTGGTGGCCATTACATGTGAATATGTTTTAATCTGGTAGTTCCATTCATATTCTAATCGGAGATACACTAAATACGCATGTATGTTGCTGGCCGTTTTATTTTCAATATGTTTTTAATTTATTTTTGTCAATAAAGAAAATAAAGCGTCGACGATCATTTTGTTTTAGTTAGTTTGTCAATTCCAATTCAAGATTTGAAACGAGTGTAGCCACATAATTGTGCCGCATACGCAAGTATGATAATACGAATTTTCGATTTCTAATTTAAAGTCGGTTATGTAGAGCATAATATGGCTTCACAAGTCCAGTTGTCTGAAAGAAAAATTGCCATTTTTTCGTTTTTTAAAGTTTTTTTTTACTTCAACCAGACCTGTAACATTGAAACATCAAAATGTGTTATATTTATTTTCTGTGCTGCAAAGGAGAATCTTCGAATGATTGCAAAATAAAGTTACCCAATTTTTCCTTCAACTGAACTTGGTAGTATCTGATAAATATGCGTTGGTGTGTTGTGCAGGTATTGCGTATTTACATAACTATATAAATGTTTTTAAAGGAAATAATATATATAGCGTGCATCAGGTGCTTCAGAATAGGAAGGAATAGGACATTAACAAGTCTGAAAATGGAGAAGTCAATAACCTAACAATGAACGGATATTGGGAGAACAAAACAAAGAAACAAGTTAAGAGCTAACGGAAGACTTTGAGGTCAAGAACAATGAATTAGGATTAAAATAATGAGATAGCACTGCATATTAAGTTAACTTTTACGTAAAGTATGGCATAAGTTGCATTTTGTAAACTTTAAACGTGTTTTTCTCAAAACAACGAATTCCTAAATTTGGCACACGCTAATTCAGGAATGGTAAAACCCTATGACACGAAACTTTTCACACTTGCTGTTCTCCTTCATGTGCATGTTTCGAACCAAGAATATGTACAATATTTTGAGTGGAAATTGCATAATATTAAAAGGAAATATGAGATTTTGGTCTAGAAATAGACGAATAAAACCTATGTATCTTTCACGAATATATTCACATAATATATTTTAGGTTCAGAACATTTAATGTATCAATCTAAAAAAAAACACCAAGTTTTACGTCGCGAGCCTATCCTGTTCCGCAGATATATTTTTCGAGGCATTCCATTTTTAATTTAATCGTATGTAACAATTGAATATAATTATTTCCAAAAAATAGTATATGTTAAGAAATTAATATTTTAAGGGTCTTTCCACCTTAATAAGCCTTTGATACTTATTTATATGTCGCACAAAAAATTACAATGTTGCTTACTGTAGGAACAATATATGTTAAACAACACGTACATGTTCAATGCACATCAGATGATGGGAAGTGGATAAATCTCCCCTGTACATTCACAGGTTTGCTTCTTTATATGATATTAGATGTCGTGACATCAAATGTTTGGCGACCAATTCAGATACGTTTAGGTATAATATGATTTTTGCACGAGTGTAGATGCGACGTAAATTAATCTCTATAGGCTCCTACTTTAGATTGAAACAAGGAATATGTCGTGTAACTTACACATGAGAATAATTCAAGTTTACAACGTGCAATAATAAATCGCCAGTTTCATGTGTATATTGATAGAATAAAAAAATAATTTTGATAACAAACGTATTTTCATTTGCAGTTGAACATTTGTCAATTTCCACACAATATTAATATCACAAATTTGGAATTTCCAAGCCGCGATGGAGGGTGTCCTGAGTTTATCGTTTGGTTCTTCTTATTGCATCTGGTGTGTATATTAATAGAATAAGAATGTGATTTTGACAACGGGCGTATTTTTATTTGCACTTTCACTTTTGTCAATTTCCACAAAATCTTAATATCGCACATTTGGAATATACCAGCCGCGATGGAGCGTGTCAAGAAATTTTTATTTGGAGCTTCTTATTCCACCTGATGTCTATCTTGATAGAATAAGAAATTAAATTGGATACTGTCACTAACTTGTTATATTTTCAAGGAAGTTTTATAGCTTAATAAATCAGGGGCTGGAAATAGGGGCTAGGAAATTGAGGGATAAAAATCGGGGCAAACTTGCTTTTACTTGAGTAATTTATGGTCAAACTGTTATAAAATTCCAAAACTTCGTACCACCATAAAATTCTTTCTGAATGCCTTGAAAATTTATACTTAGACCAATTTTAATATGAGGATTTCAATTTTTGTACTTATTTTGCCAGAAAATTAAGTTCAAATTATTTTTTTTAACCAACCGAATCGGAGAATAAAACCCTTCCATTTTGAGCAGAAGTCTCCGGTTTTAAAGAATAACTCCCTTCCTCCAGGTTGAGAGAAATATCCTACCGCTGAAAAAAATAAATGTGTTGAATATCAGAAATAAATAAATACCAACCTAATATGGAAACTTGATTTCTATCTCCGCGGGAGCGTTTTGTCCCAACATGTATTTGAATAGTTTTTGATCGTGTGGAACTGACCAAAAATAAAGCAGCTCTCACTTTAAGAATTTCAATAGAAACAAAATCGAGATTCGGATTCCAAAAATTAAAAATCTTCCTTCACAACAGGAAGAAAGTTTGTTTTGTATGGCATGTACAAAACCTACAATTCCCTGAGTTGTTTCCCTAAGTTCCCGATCACGAAGACTCAAATTCCTATAGACAAATCGGATTACCGCCCCATATCAGTATTAACAACTCTATCAAAACTATTTGAGAAAATGGTTTTCCGACAATTACTAAGCCATATTGAAAGTCACCAACTATAAAAAAAACAATAAGTGACTTCCACTGTGGTGACTCGATAGGATCTGCTCTCCTTAAACTTAGAAATGATATATTGAAAGCTATGAAATGCTTCGCTCCTGTTGTTTTTGTCGACACCATCCCACACGACATTATAAAAAAAAGCTTCGCCAACAAGGATTTTCCAGATCATTCTTAAGATGGACGCTGCATTACCTCTCAGATATCTCAGTTTGTACAGATTGATGACAAATCTTCTTAGCCTCGTCCTGTTACGTTTGGCGTACCCTAAGGCTCCATTCTTGGTCCAGTACTTTTTAATTCATATGTAAACGACCTACTGAAAGTATTCTCATCAAACACGATTCAATAGGCCGATAACATTGCAAGCCACGAAAGCTAACCGAAGCTGAGGATAAACCGTATATGAACATTCCTAGCCATCAACCGTACATCCTACTCTAAAACCTAATAATGGTAACCTCTATACAAGACAAACCGTTACCTTCTTAGAATTCACTTAGATCCCATGTAAAATGGGATGTACAATTAAAAGAAATTATTTCAAGTAGTTATGGTAAATTATCTATTCTCAGGAAACTTTTTTTACAAGATTCCTATTATGGAAGAATTTGGCTGAATCATGAATACTCGCGAAAATCGATTTCAACGATTATGTATACTCACCTCTGACAGCTATCCAAATTAAAAATTACAACGTCTTCAGTCAGCGACGGTAAGCTTTGTCTATAACAGAAGCGTTTCACCGAGATTGAGATTATAAATTTAAACTGGCTCCAATTAACGAGAGGAGAGAATTCAATATAATAAAACTTACATTAAAAGCAATATATTTGGAGAACTGGCCATCTATCAACAATCTCGTCATGAAAACCAGGTATTACTTTGTAGGAAAGTCGAACTATTATCACAGCTACATAATAATGCTAACAAAACAGAATAAATTTTACATTACAATAGTCACATCATGGTCAAACAACGCCCTAACAATGTTGAAGAAACGTTACAGACGTTGTTGTACCGCTATTGCAACGTCGTGTGACCATGATGTACCAACTGGATAATAAGATAAACAAAACGAATACATTTTATATCACTTTTAAAACTCCGTGAAGTTTCACGGAATTTTAAAAGTGATTTATGCGCTCCATTTAGGCGCAGTACGCATTTCCAAAGCAGCCAACAGATCTGTTCTTAGGAAGTTAAGTGTTCTTAACTATCAGGATGTACGATCCTTGAATCAAATGAAGTGGAAAATTAAGGTTTCCTTAGAACAGCTATTTTCTCCTGGAAACGTTCTTATTCCTCTTAGAACACCTCTTTTTTCAAAGGAAGAGTCACTATTTTTAATCAGAACACCTTTTCTTTCTAGTGAACGGTGTGGAACAGTTCATTTTTCCAGGAAGTCTAAAAATAGAAACTCATAGAACAGGTCAACTTACCTACAACAGCCCAATATGCTAGGAAAGGGAAATCTGAGCTTTAGAACTGCTCATTTTGCGAGGAAGCGGAATTCTTAACATCTTAATACATTAGAAAATATTTATGTTTACAAAGACATACAAACTATCAACTATGCATGAGATGGGTATTTAGTAATTATGTGCAAGATTTTAGTATCTACTGGCTTAAATGGTGTTTTTACAGCTTTTTAAATTGCGAAATAGGAAGGAATGTCTTTAATCTCGACTCTCGTAAAGAATTCCAGAATTTAGACCTTGATACACATTTAGATTATATAAGCTCTTAGTGTGCTTAAGCATTTATTTAAGAAATATAAATTTGCAAACTTACAATGATCTAGATTATTTAAAATCATGAATCAAATTATATTTTTGGTATTTTGCTAAATCATAACAACCCTAAATTATCCACAAAAGTTCCAAGGTCAATCGAAAAATGTATCATCATAAATGTACTAGCATCTTTCAATTATCACGCTAAGATTTATTTTGACGTTATAAGTTTATAGGCCATCAATTAACCAAAGCGTTCTTTCCTAGCCAGTAAAATAACAATACAGCAGGTTTTGAATTTTCACGGTGGTAGCTACTCGTCCCTATTCCTCTTACAATCATCAACAGCAAAATTTTGATCATAAAGAAATTTGCGGAAGATGCTATAGTCTCATATCGTGATTTTCGGTAGAAATTTACAGCCATTTCCTCGACTCTGTCTCGTGTTAATCATTCTTGTTTACAAAATAATTGGTATAATACAAAAAAAATGCGAAACTTTAAATAGGTGTATAAAGCTGCTAACTTTTCCGCAAAATCATTTGCTAAACCAAATCCTTTTATTGTGTCATAAGACATATAAGTATTTATACATATAAATTAAAACAACGCTTCCTCAGAAACTACCTTATCATATCAATGGTGTAAGCAAATGTACTGATATGGTATTATATAAAACTGCCAATTTTTGTTGATCTCTCCCATGATGCTGTTTTTACAGTAAACGTTTGTATAATGATAGAATGTGTGCATACAAATCTTTTAAAAACATAAGTTACTTGGAAACAGCATCATTTTAACGTACAAAATATTCCCATCTACCAACTACACCGTTATTCAGATTATCGTCACAATCTGCTCTCCTTGGTATCATGTTAATGTGATATTTATTATGAATATATGCAACGTGATCGTACAATCTTTCCTGAGGGAAGGAGTTTCCTTTCAATATTCTTGACCAATAGCCTACCCAGTCCCATCTATTACACTCTGCAGCCAACTTAGAATTGTCATCGGCCAATGCGAAGAAGGTGTCACAGGATCTTTGTCGGGTATTTGTCTCTTTAGAGATAAATGACACAACTGCTTTCCCTTCTGTTGTCTTCTTTGTAACAATATGAATTGTTCTTCCGACGGATGGTTTGTAGCAAAATAAACGAATTTGTTTAAAATCAATGACATTTCTTAATGCGGTTATCCCATCTTGGCCCAGCAAGGATTTTCCATTTCCCACTTCTTCAAGAATTTTAAGATCATTTGTAATGTTGATTTGTTGGAAGACGTTCTCACTTGTTATGCTTGAATCATTGAATGTAGCATTACCAATCATCAGCCAACCCCCTGAAACAATGGCATGTATTCATTAATAATGACTTCATTTCACTAATGAAGAGTAAAGCACTAATTAATAAGGAGTGGAGCACTTATTAAATGATAATACTTTGTTAAAAAAATATATGATTATTGGAACCCCTGATAATAGATGTTTCCTTCGCGATATATAACTTGCTGTAAAAATTTCACTCAGATAAAACGAGACATGTTAACGAAACAAAAATGACATCTTAACTTCATTAAAAATTTCAATTTTTTCAAGGTTTTTCACGAGAAATTGCGCGTACAAGGAGCTTGTAATGGCGTCTCAGGGACGAAGTTACGTCTCTTCCTTCTACCTACATGCAGATGTAGCAGTAGGAAACGTGTGGATAAACTCGAAACAGAAACATACTGCCCTGGAGAATAAATATATCATTACCAAAAGAAAATATACAAGATGATATCCTATTTCATATATTGAAGCTATGAAATTAAGAATCGTATACTTGCAACGTTTGGCAGCAAGACATTAAGTTTTAAATGTCCATCATGTATTATGATTTTGGCTGTTTATGTTCACGCAAAAGTTGGTACGCATGTGGTCTTGAGCAAATCGAGTAAGTACTTTTCAAATGTTTAAATTCTAAATTCATAAATGAGAATTGAATTGTTTTTTCCATCAATTATGAATTGAAAATTTGCTTTGGCTCCCAAGAAAACTTCTTATATTTTGAGAACGTTTGCTCAATCTGAAATGAGATAAACGCGCCCGTATATGACGTTTCCGCAAGATGTCCATATAATGTTTTAATCTGGTTATTCCATTCATATTCTTATCGAAAATAGACGACGAATATTCACGTAGTTGACCGTTTTCTTTTCAATATGTTTTAATTTATTTTTGTCAATAAATTAAATGTTGATGGGCATTTTGTTATTGTTAGTGTGCCAATTCCAATTCAAGATTTCAAACGAGTAGCCACATGATTCAACCGTCTGCGTAAAGATAATCATAGGAATGTTATATTTATGCTTTTAATTATTTTATGTAGAGCATAATTTGCCTCGACAAGTCGAGTCGTCTGAGCGAAAAATTGCCATTTTTCTGTTTTTTAAAGTTTTGTTTTGACTTCTACCAGACATGTAACGTTGAAATGGGCTGGCTGCGTGAAATGAGAAATGTTTATTTTCTGTGCTGCAAAGGAGAAACTTTGAGTGATTGGAAAATAAAGTCATCCAAATGTTCTTAAGCTGATCTTGGTAGTATTTAATAGAAAGATAAAACGTGTGTAGGTGTGGTATGCAGGTAATGTGTGTTTACAGGTAATGTGTGTTTATATAAGTATGTATCCTTTTTTATTCCTTGAGTGTGGAAAATAATATATGTAGCTAGATATGCAATATTTAGGTAGATAATTAATGCATTTATTCCTGTATTAATCCTGTATATAAAGTAAGGATTAACTGTGCAATTTGTATACTAAACTGTTTCTAATGCGAAATGTAACGAGGAATCCAAACACATTGGTTTACAAAGCGGAAAATCAAAATTAATGTCATTATGACATCATACTGTTGCCAAAGTGTTGAAAACCTCATTTTCTGCGATCTCATAATGACGTAATTTTACAAAACAAGATTTCCCTTCTTTGAATGACTTGAAATATGAATAGGAAATTGTTAATGAAATTTCAGAATAAAATACGCGTTTCTAGTTTTATGATGTTATGTATATCCCAGTGGGAAAATCATGGCTAAACAACGTCCTGACAACATAGAAGAACCTTTGCAGTCCATATCAGGTAATTCGAACATCGATAATTCGAAAAGTCCTTTTATTGGAACGAAAATCTTATAATTCGAAAATTATTTAATTCGAGCACTTGTCTTTGTTTCCCGGCACTACGAATTACGTGTGTTCTATTGTAGTTAGGTGAATTTAATCGAAATAGAAATCAGAAAATTCTTTTCTTGCGTTTTTGCTGGTAGTAAACGGGATACCGACACTTTGTTTGTTTGTACAGAAAAATACGAATTAAGCGTATGTCTTGATGTCTCCGTCTTTTGCTAACCACAAAAGTTAGTTCAAGTTAATTGGAGTTTGAATTTTGATTTTTTCTGTGTTATGTTTGTAAAACTCTCAGCGTTTATAGTCACAAGATCAAGAAGTTCTCAGTTAACAAATAAGGCTTTGACCGTGGAGGTATTAGTAACCATGCACGTACCAGGCCGGATATAACTTTTCTATTTGTTAACAAATTTGGAAATTTTTGACAAAGGCTTATTTTATTGTTGTTATTTGTTTTGTTGTTTTGGATGAATTCGATTCTCCACTCAGTGTTTCATAAACATTAATGGAACTAGTTAGTCAAATTTCCTTCTGTAAGAATTTTTTGCCTTTACGTTTTAAGAATTGTTAACTAAATAGTGTTTTGTATGGTGTTATAGAATTAATTAGTGAAGAAATAATCAAATCAATCACATATACCTTTCAGTAGATTTGTTATATTATTGCATAGAGTCAATCAACAATTGCTTTGCTTGAAACTATGAAGTAGATACGAAAAAATAAAAACTGACCTCCTATAGTTTCCATGTCACAATACACTTTTGTTGACACCTTCAGTTGAACCCAAAAATATGCACTTTGCACAGATGTGTACGAATCTTGGATTGCTTTGCATGATTTAGCAGGTTTCGTATTACTGGAACCGTTACCTACAAAAATTATTAAATACCAGTTTATGATGTAACTCAGCTGAATTACAGATTTACTGTTTACGTAAAAGATTCTGGGAAGTATACAAAAATAAATACTTTGAAGAAACTTCCTGACAAGTAGAAGTGGAACTAAAAAAAATTGTCAAGATATCGAAAAATTTCACTTGGACATACGTAAGGAACTTACCATAAAATGTTTGACATTGTGTTCCATTGAATCCATCCCGACAAGTGCACCGATATCCAGGTTCTTCGCACGTGTCTTCACAAAAATGATTAGGGCATGGTGAAGAGGTTTCACAAAGTTCTCCAATCTATAAAATAAAATTAGCTACAATTGAAAAATAAAATTAAAATTAAAATTGAAACTATGGAAATGAATTACTTGTCGAAAGTTTTCTATAAAGGTCTTAGTAGCAAGAATAGAGTATGAACATTGTACTTGTTATGAAACTTTATGTTTTCAGATGCACCTTGTTTGATATTTCAGTTTGGTAATGCACCCATCCTTTACAGCATTTTGGAAGCACAACTTGATCATCCAAATCTTTGTCGTATAACTGACATTTCTTTGTTTCCTCGTTGTAGCTTATCGACGAGCAATTTCCTGTCATAATGCATTGTACTATACACTCGTGTGGGCTTGCTGAATCTATCTGTTTAATCGTTGCATTAAATATTATGGTATCTTCTGTCACTTTGGAAAAGTTTGCATCAAAGAAACAACTTTCCCGCAAAATCTTTCCGCGGATAAGAATCATTAGTGATAGCACGCAGAATGCTAAACGAATCCTGAAAATAAACAAAGATAATCAGTTAAAAGCGGAATCTGTTTAAACTGTTACCAACCGTTTCGTACTTACTGGAAGTATTTGCGGAAAATGCAAAATGTGTAAAAATGCAAAATAGAATAGAATGGAAATAGAATGGAAATGCTCAGTGAAGCATAATTAGCTGAGGGAATATTCAGCTTCTAATATCATCGGATTCAACTTAACGCGATAATAATCCTTGACCTCGCACGTGTTTGTTCCACGTGAGTGCGATTTCCTTCGCTTTGTATTTATCCGCGGATGTCAGAAATAAAATAGCTAAAAAGTAGTTGCTACCTCAAAATTAATGTTAGAATAAAGGGACCAGAAACTGCTGCTATGTTTACACAATGGGCATTAAAAACAAAATTGATCATACACAAAGGTTAGCGCAACTCCTCTGATTGTTTTTAAGTGGAATAAGAATCAACTGTTTATCTAAATGTTTAAATATGAAACCAATATAACTTGACTGCACGTTGTATTGTTTTCATATTTAAACATTTAGATAAACAGTTCATCCAGGGGATAGTATTTAGCATGCCTTCCACATGTACTTGCTACCAGAAACGATTGTTAGTGGAAGCCCGCCTGTAAAGCTTGCCTTGGAAAAATATGTCTATACCCACTAAAAATATGATTTTTACTAATAAATGTTATTCAGTACTTACTTTCACATGACCTACCTCATTAATATTTAAAAATTGAATTGAATAAAACAACCAATTCATCTTTTCATTTCTTCTGAAATCAACTTACTAATATGTGTCTTAATTCGATTTCGTTGATTGATCAGTTCCGCGCACATTTATTTCGTTGATTGGTCAGAAAATTGCCCTTAATTATTTGACTGATTGCAAATTTTGAACTGGAACTAGTAACTATGTTTTATATATATATATATATATATATATATACCTATTTTTGAAAGTTAGTAGTGTAGCGAGTGTTTTTTACAGAATAATGAGAAAGTTTTTGAAAAGTTTTAAATGGCAAATTTAACATTTTATTTGGAACTAATTGATTCCAAAGGTGTGGCCCTCTATAAGTAATGCAATATTAACTACTTTTTGTTTTGAGAAATGGTTTGTAAAAAGTTGAGGTGGTTCTTCTGTTGTTGTATTTATTTGTGTTAATAAAGAAAGCGTTTTTGAAAACATTTGGAATAAAAGTATGTTTAAATTTGTACATAAATAAAATTGTTTGACAAACATTTAATTGGTACATGTTTAGAGATTTTGTTTAGTAAAAGAGGTTTAGCATGAGAAAATTTATCTTTGTTGTTAAATAAACAATATCTTTGAAAATATCATTCCGGGCATACAGTTTAATAATAAATAATATAACCAGAAGGATATACATTTTTTCAGACAAAAATAAGAACTTTTACTGATATATACGACCTTCTGTTATGTAGTACTTTCACATTACCTCTGGAACGAAGGTCGAATATATTGTGACAAAAAGCTCAAGATCTTATTTTTGTCTCAAAAATGTATATGCTTCTGGTTACTTTATTTATTATTAAACTTTTTTTTGTTTTTGTTTATTGGCATTAAACCAGATTTGGACATTAACAAGTTCCTGGTTCATTGTTTGAAACAGGTGTTTGATATTTTTGCTTGAGTACAAAAAGTTTGTATCGTCAGCAAACATAATTGGTTTTAGCGTATTCGACGCTTTACATAAGTCCTTTACGTAAAGTAGAAACAACAGTGGACCAAGTATTGATCCTTGTGGCACACCACAACTGACGTTAAAAAAATTGATTTTTTATCATTTTCATTTAATACAAATTGTTGCCTTTTAATTAAGTAACTTTTAAACCTTTCTAAGTTGGTATCAGGAATTCTGAAATATTCTAATTTACTTGTAAGTATTTTGTGATTGACAGTGTCAAATGCCTTGCTCAAATATATAAATACACCTAACATAAACTCGTTTTTGTCAAAAGATTCGTGAATATATTTGTTCAGTTGTAGAATTGCTTACTCTGTGGAGCAGATAATTAGTTAAGAGCTGTGATTCATCTGTTGTAAACAATGGCTTTATTTTTGCCATTTTTATTTCACCAGGAAAACATCCAAACTTTAGGGATAACTTAGAAATGTGGAAAAGAGGTCTAATTAGTTTGTCATACGATGCTTTAATTACATTAGAATTAATATCATCAAAACCGCAAGCTATTTTTTATTGCTTAAAAGGCTTTTTCAAATTCTTCCATTGTAAGGTCTGAGTTGGTAACAGTAGTACAAAAGTTGCGATTCTGGCTCACTTAATTTCTATAGTTCTCAGAACAATATGAGCCATTGTTCTACAACAATAGGAGCTATTCAACACACTATGAGCCATTATTCTCAGAACAATAGGAGCTATTTAAACAATACGAGCTTTTGTTCTCTAAACAATAGGAGCCATTGCAACAATAGGAACGCTTGAAAACAATAGGAGATTCTGTCCTCTAACAATAGGAGCTCTTGATAACAATACTAGCCATTGAAGCAATAGGAGCCATTGAAACAATAGGAGTTTGTGTTGTCCCTGTAGGAGCGTTCATCCTCCCTGTAGGAGCTATTGTTCTCTAAACAATAAAAGTTACTCAAAATAAAAGGAGATGTTTCAAACAACAGTTCTTATACCGTACTTAATTTCAAGCTTTCATCATCTATGTTTGTTCTACTTAGAATCTAAAGTTTTTGCACGATATTCCAACATGGCCACCATCAATAAACGAAATTGGGAGCTCAAATCCCACAAGACCTCTAACGATGTTAATCAGGAACAAAGTCCTACTTAGAAAAACAACAACAAAACAACAACAAAATAACAAGATTAGAAACAAAAAAAAAGTTTGGTGAAACTTTAAGCCAAACCTTTTGTTCACTTAAATTAGTTTACAATGCAGATGAAGACCCTGATAATGCAATTATCGTTGAAACTGTACATAAAGGAACGAAGGAACATAATAAACTATATATCGTAGATGGGGTTGTTAACCTATTTTACTTGGGGTATGTTGGGGAGTATATTGTTTGCATATTGCAAAAATGCCCTAACTCTCTAAAATCTTTTTTAGTGTATCAATTTGAATGAAACCACATGAACAAAGACAATTACAAAAATCAAAATTTCTTTTCGAAACAACGACCTATTGTCTTTGTATTGTTTTAAAACAATGGAAATATAGGTATTTTTGAAATTGCAATAATTATAAATACACTTTGTCTTTCTATTGTTTTAGAACAATGGAACAATAGAAAATTATTGAAATTTCAATATCTTATTGTCTACTTGGCCGATTTTCACCAAAGTTTGTACAAATAAAGTTTCCAGGAAGACCTTATTAAATTTTGAAAAATAAATTGGAACAATGGCCTTTTGTCTCTTTTTTGTTTTAGAGCAATAGAACAATAGGTCATTATAAAAATTTCAATAACTTAGTTTCCACTTGCTTGATTTTCAATAATAATAGACAAAATTGACCAAAAATGAATAAAAATATATTGTTATGGGTATAAGAATGTATGCACATCAAATAAAACGTAAAAATATATATATATATTTTTTCATATACCAGTTTT
>JANTOQ010080491.1:0-12223 GCA_027564595.1 Bythotiara depressa | reverse complement strand
AGTCAAAGAACAATTACTGTTAGTCAAAGAACAATTACTGTTAGTCAAAGAACAATTACTGTTAGTCAAAGAACAATTACTGTTAGTCAAAGAACAATGTCAAATATATTTCTCACTTTCTTAATCAAATCTAGCATACAATGTAGATTAATGAGGAACATCAGTTTATCTAAATTGTCCTCCTATTGTAAACAACTTCAAAACATCTTCCGTTCAATTATAATTGTCAGTTGCAGGTTAGATGAGCTGATCTGAGCAATTTATTGAGACCTGTATCATCTAACTAAATTAACTGCTTTAAACACAACGTACATCTGAATAATTAATGTGCTGGTACTAAACATACCTCTAATGTACTGCTTGTTGTGCCATAGATATCTACCACTGGGCAGAGACGACCACATTTTCCACTACTATTTGAAGCTTTGTATGTTGTAGTAAATACTATTGGTGAAATTACATCAAAGTTTCCCTATAAACAATAAAAATAAAAAATAAAAATTTGATAGCCACTCCTGTCTATGAACAATAAAATATTCTAAGGTTTGAAATCAATGAATGTAATATAACACTTTGGAAATAATTGAGTCACAAAATGTGAATGTTACAAGCTATCATTGAGTTTAATAAATTTATTGGATATTCAAGTAACTCGAAAAACATTTATAAAGTCATGGATTTCTTCTAAAATATTTGATAATTGATCCTGTCTACTATGCCAATTGACCAAAAATATTTTTCAACAATAAATAATCTCTTACATGCTTTATAAAGTCGTGTGATGTCCTGGGTATGAAGTTAAACCTTTTGTATGTTAAACATAGTGGAATTATGTTTCACACTTGTCTAATACAAATTTCCATGTGGGTGTAAGCCTCAAATCGGTCCCACAAGGAGTGCGCAAGGATCAAGTAACCTTTTGGTTGAGCTACTACCTTTAGCCTGACTTGCCACTGGTAGTGTCCTTGATTTTTCCAAAACGAAGTATGAAAAGAAGGGTATTGGTCCTGAGATGAGAAATAAAGATCCTGGGATTGGAAATGAGGGATAATATCAAAGTTGCCAGTATCAACTCTGACCTAAGCCCATCTCATAACATTAGTGGTGCTGATACAAACACTTATCTATCATTAATGTCATCTCCTGACATTTGGAATAGCTGACCGGCAGGGGCTAGGCAGATAATCATGTGGACAGAAAGACAGTCTTGGTCATGAATAACTAAAGCAACATGTGGCTTTTTTGTACTCAACAACACATCATTTTAAACTACTGTTGATTTCTAAAGGCTCTGTTACACATGTTACATATTCTTCAGACGGCCCATATGTGATGTTCTATTGGGAAATCAACCTAAAGCAATTTATGTAAGTACAATAGTATTTTTTTAAATGAGAGCATAAAATGCAAAAATACAATCACATTTGAAAATAAAAATACAAGTATATTACAGAAAATATTATTGTATAAATTTAAAACTGTGAGCATGTAATATGAAGCAATAATAGAATGGCAAAAAGTTTAATTGCTTCATATTACATTCTTTAAGTAAAATACAAGCATACTTCATAATTAGATGCAAGTGTGCATGAGGTTTCTGTTGTTGTGTTTTTCATAAATAAAAATATTTATTCCCGCAGCATTTCTTTTTATAGTCATATGAACTTCAAGCACCATGGCCTAGTTTTTCATTTTCTTCAATTAAATTATTCACCTGCATATTTAAGTGTATTTGTGTTAATTGAGTATTGAGGTTTCTAGTATAAAGATGCACAAGGAAGTTTTCCATGTATTCTTGCATGAGTGATTTCCGAATAAATCAGCAAATTCGATTTCTGAATTTCAATGATAATAATCAGTGTATCCATTGGAATTAAGGTTGAGTGGCAATGTCTATCTTAAAACCAACCAACTGGCATGTATACTTTTAATGATGGTGGCAGTTTGTGTGGCTGTGTCAAAGTTCGCTCTTTATAATCTTGGTATCTGATAGTATTAAAAAGCCAAATTTTATGAATGCTGTTTCGCAATGCTGCTCATTTAAGTGGCAAGTAGTAAACGAAATCAAAAATCCACTTGTTATTATCTTCAATATGGGTTTACAACGAGGAAAAACCAATTCATGTGTGGCCAAGAGAAATGGGAAGAATTCTGTTGATCCTAACCAGTGATATTGAAGTTTGTCCTGAACCAGATTATGTCATCCCAGGCTTAAGAACGCTGTGTAATAAGAAAGGGTTAACAATGCTACACCAAAATATCTGTGGACTTCTTGGAAAAAAAGCTATCATCACAGAAATTTTATCATCAAATCAAAACATTGACATTTTTAGTCTCAGTGAAACTCTTATTATGAATAATATTCCTACTGCTCAACTAGATCCAGGGGTACATCTATGAACAAAAACCTAGACTAAATGCACTTGGAGGTGGCATAGGTGCTTATATCAAAGAAGGGATCCCATTTGTAAGGAGACATAATTTTGAACTACAATCCTGGCAATTACTTTTTGGACATTTTGGTGTTTTATGCTAAATCGTGTGTTGGTACCTTTCCCTTTAAATGCCAATTACATGGGATTAGAGTTAGGTGTTGCCCATGTCACTATAATTTATCAAAAAACATCGGAAATAACCTTATTTCACTGATCACTGACGTCACACAGGCTTCAAAAGGACCAATTAGGAGGATAGCGAGTCCACTCCCCTTCTCCAACCGTGCTGCCAAAGTACCTAAGATCCTAAGTCTTAAGTCATTGGCAAACTGGAAAAGTTTAATCCTTTCCATAGTTATATCTATGAACACTTTCGCAGTACTTGTGTTTTTGGCGCTTAGTACAAATATATTATGACCAGGATTGTAGATGATATTGAATGTTTTTGGTTTGAAGTACCATATCCTCCGTCGAAAAGTTTCTTTGTCCGAATTATTTACAGACCTCCTGACAGCTCTGATCATCTCAGTAAAAACTTCTACAGTCACTTTAACGATATTCTAACTTCTGTTCTTTGTGAAAACGACCCTTTTGGGTGATTTAAACTGTAATTACTTAATAACAAATGACCATAGAGAATTAAAAGAACTTTTATGCATCTTATTAAATCTGCTATGAGAGTTACTGAAGAAACACTAATTAATGTAATTTTAACAACAAATCAACAAAACATTGCTGCAATAGGAACAATCCCAGCATTGCTAAGCGGCCATGGCATGATCGGTTGTGTAAGAAAGATTAACTCAATAAAATTTAAACCCAAAACAATACAATGCCGTAATTACAAAAACTATGACCCAAATACAATTAACGACTAGTTAAAAAACGAGACATGGGACACAGTGTTTAAATGTGAAAATCCAAACACATCCAGGCATACCTTTAAATCTATGCTGATCAAAATTCTTGATTGACACGTACCACTAATTTCGAAAAGAGTTAAGTGTAATTGATACTCAACGAACAGGATAAAGCTCTCCGTAAATTTCGCCACTAAAAACAAGATTCCAATTGGTCGTCCTATAAAGTTCTTCAAAACTGTGCTACAAACTTTTGAGATCTTCAAAATTCAGGTACTATCGGAATCTACTATCTGAAAATACAAGCAAACCGGAAAAATTCTGGAAGATGATCAAAGAAATCCTTCCTACTAAATCCAAAACTAGCTGCTCTTCCTTTGTCATCAATGGAGTATGAACTAGTAACAAACACAACATATCTGATACGTTTTGTATGCATTTTTCAAATATTGCTAAATTACTTAAAGAAAAGACAATAACATTAAGGGACTGTGTGTGTGCCCCTCCTGTACCTGACAAATGCACCATCAATTGTAGTTTTGGTTTCAAGCCCGTGCTAGTAGATGTTTTTGCTTGTCTTAAAAAGTTAGATCGAAACAAGGTGACGGGTCTTGATAACCTACCACCTGACTATCTAAAAGATATTGCAAAACCATATCTAGGCGACAATGCTTTTTGATAAACCAGTCTCTACAAATGGGGATTATTCCAAGTGACTTTAAAAATGGATAAATATCTCCCGTTTTTAAATCCGGCTCAACCAGTGAAATTGATAACTACTGCCCAATCACAGTATTACCAACTGTTTTGAAAATACTAGAAAAATGCTCCTATAACCAACTCATTGCATATTTGGAAGATAACGTTTGAAAGGCAACACCGAGCTGGCTGCAACGCTCTTCCTCAACTCACCAGTGCAGTTTTTATTGACCTTAGAAAGGCATTTAATACCATTAGCCATGCTTCTATCACAGTAAAATTGCCTGCAAATGGGATCGATGGTATTGCTCACGAATGGATTATTGACTATTTGTTCACACAATCGCAAGCAGTTAATTTTGATGGTAAAATCTCAAGCCGACAACCCAACAATCCATTTTGGGACCTCTGTTATTTATCATGCATTTAATGGTATAGTCCCGATTATAAAGAAATGTAAAACAATCAAATATGCTGACGATACCGTTATCTACATGGCAGATAATGATCTCGTTATTATCAAAAACAGTCTAGTTCATGATCTTGCTAATGTTGTAAAATGGTTGAATAATAAGGAACTTATTATAAATTTGAAAAAAGGGAAAACGGAAGTGATGCTGTTTGGTACTACACAAAAACTAGCTAAAAGAAAACACAACTTTACCGTCGTTTGCAAAACGACCATCAATACCACCACTTCGTACAAATATATCAGTGTGAAACTAACTAAGCTAACTAATTTTGTATTTTGATTTCTCTAGACCAAATTCTCTGAACGTGACATATAAGAAAATGACTGGAAGACTTGGATTGCTAAAACGACTCTGATTTAATCTGATGATACTAGCAGCAAAAATGGTGTATAACAAGATGATCCTGCCATTGTTTTCCTATTGTTCGATTCTGACGCCATTTACCAGTGCTACGCATGAAAACAAGCTGCATTCTTTCCAACGACGTGCACTCAATATCATCAATGGAAAGAGCAATAACGTTGATCGTGTTGCAGTTCAGTCGATACTCGTTGTGAAACGAAAGTGAATTTGCATGCTTGTATATCAGTTGATCAAAGGAGAGCTGTGTGAAAACTTAATTATTTCAATGTCATCCATCACTACAGATATCAAAACTTGAGCAAACAAACATATTCTTCGCCTCCTAAACGCGAGAATATAAGCCTTCCAAAAATCGTTTAAATTTTATGCTGCAAAGTTATTCAATGAACTACCTCTGATTGTGTGAAAGGCTGAAAATTTAAAATTATATAACTTTTTTAAACTATTATTCATTACTTTTTAAATATATATACTGTACATAAATATTTACTAACATTTTAAACTTTCGGAATGCAGGACCCAACTGACAACAGTAGATATACACTTGTTTATATTTTACTGAAATGATTATCCTGTAAAAATATTCGTTTATAATAATATAGTAATAATAATAATAATATTTACTCAGCAAAATTTTGACGAGGTATATTGCCAAAGTGCAATGTAAAATGTTTGTTTGTGGTACTTCAAATCACAGTAAAACTGCGTTTTAACTCAGGAATCTTCCTTCGTGGCATGCAAAATCCCCTTAAAATCATGCTGAATGCCATAAAGCTTTGTTCATGGCTTGCAACATTTTAACATTAGAAATTTTAATTTGTAGCACATAAAAATTCAGTCAAACCTTGTTTTAACATGTAAGATGAAAAGTGAAAGGAATAACATAAGGGTGTACAAAGTTTAAACAATGGTGGTTGCAAGTAAAATCACTTTGATATAGTATTTTAAACACTATGATTTTGTTTATAAACGCATGACAAGCACTGCTGTAAACTAATTATTTCAACAACTAATTATTTCAAATTTTTAATTCTTTACACATGATATTAAACAAAAGACTGTAACATTTCAGCTATATAGAACAAACAATGGTACAATGTAAGGATATATTTTTGAAGATGTTGCAAAACAAGACTGTTGATAAAACTATTTAATTGATAGTTTCAAAACAAATGACTGTAGTACTGTTGCTGTTGTTCAGAACAATGATAGCATAATGGTACAATATTAGGAATAATATTTCTAAAGATGTTACAAAACAACAGATTGTTGAATCATTGTAATAGTTTTAGTGAAACATTCATAGTTCTTAAAAGTAGCTGCTGTTGCTGTAACAGTAAACATTGTTGCCAATTACACAAACAAACATTCCTCTATGGAAGGTCGCATTTACAGGGTATTACTTTATTTTATGCATTAAAGGATTCTTTCAACACTTATTTTAAAACTTTAAGGTGTTTACTAAAATATTTCATTTGCTGAATATTTTGGTTGATGAAATGTCTGGTGGAACCCACTTATTTGGACATAACGTGCATTGGATTTTGGGTTTGGTTATAACAAGTTGTGATTGTTTTAGAAGACGTAGAATAAGAGGTCATAGCCGAAGCATTTCAATTTGGACATGTTCCTGATGTGATGGCTGCTATATCTTTCATGTACAATGAAATAAGTACATTAATATATGCATTACTAGGTGTTGACATTGAACTGTTCAATTCACTCAAGAAATTAAAGAATTATAACCAGTTGTCAATGTTCATACTACAATCCTGGACATAATATATTGGCATAAAGCGCCAAATATTTAAAAATCAAGTTCCACAATTACTGCCAAAGTGTTTGTAGATATAACTAGTGAAAGAATTAAATTTTTCCAGTTTACCAATGAGTTAAGACTTAGGATCTTAGGTACTTTGGTAGAGAAGTGACCGTGGCTATGCAGCACAATTGGACAAGGGAATAGTCTCACTGTCCCCCTAATTGGTCCATTTGAGGCCTTTGTGACATCATAAAACGTGTAGATCAGTAAAATAATGACAGCTTTGGATATTTTTCAATATAACACAGTGGCACGGGCGATCTTACGCGGTTTCCCGCTTACGCCTAACCCACATCTCGTACAAAAGGCACGAGAAGGGAAAGGTGCTAAAACACAAATCAGCATAAAACGCCAAAAGTGCCATAATTAATGTCCAGGATTGTAGTTACTCTGAGAATGAAGTAGAACAGTTTTATTTGCCCCAACTAAAACAATTCAAAACATGACCACAACGTAATGAATTACTAATTATTAAATTATTTAAAAAGTAAACATGCATCTCATAAGTTAAAATGTTCAAATTTGTTATTGTGTGAAAAATATGAAAATGCTAATGCTTTAGTTTAGCTAGCTAGTAGCTAAAGCCAAAGAATGAATAACTATCTAGCTGAACATCTTTACAATATGTAACGTAAAACGTAAAACATTAGACAGGTATAATGAGGGAACTACTTATTTTAAAAATCTCTTATGATATGTTTGCTTTAACTGATCTTGCTCTTTATATTTATATATAAAATATTTATATATAAAACATCATGGTGGTTTATTTATTTATTTATTAACTAACCAAGATAAGCAATCATGCTGAATTTTTAGCAAAATAAGTCATAATTAAAATTTTAGTACACATTGCCATCTCTTGCCATATAAATCTTCTAGATAGCAAGTTCAATTCAGATGTTTTTATTCATTGATAGATTGATTGATGAGGTTTTTTGTAGCTGCTATAAAACCTCCTAACTCTTAGAGCTTGCTATTAATAATATAAAAAGATTTATGAAATTGTTTATTCTTTACCTGGTTAAAGTTTATTAATTAATGATGAACAAATGTCACATTTAATAATAATAATTAAAAATATTTTAAACTTCAATTATTTTTTTATATATTTAATATATAAATATACAGTAGGTACAACTCACTCGATGTGAGGCATCAAATGACCTTCCAGCTTTTCAATTACTCCAGGAGAACATCGCCCGTGCTTCCCATTTCAATGGTACACTTTCAAGCACCTGTGGTTGTGTAGTAGCTCATTCAATTTAATCTCCCCAGTCACTCTTTACTGAGCACATAATTCAGATCGAATCATATGATCAAATATCAAATTTAATTCATTAAACATATTTCAATAGGCATTGAGTTGGTTAGACTCAACTTGCTAACAAGTTTGTACCAGCCCAGAATTTGAACCATTGACTCTCTAGATAAATGTATTCTACACATCATTCTACACATCATCCAATCACATCATTGAGCCAAAAATAATAATAACCTGTTTCTTTTGTTGTCAGCAAGGATCTGCTCTGATGCACTAAACCATTCTTTTTTCTAGATATTGCCAGGTTGATACCCTCTATTACTAGCTTCTGGTCATGTTTCCAATACAATATACCATTCTAAAACCAGTGTTACAAATGTACCATTCAAAAACCAGCACAACACAAATTTAGTGTGCCTACAGTCATGAAACAGTATTCTATTTGATGATTTATTCCAGTTATTATATTCCATGAAAAATAGGATAAAAATTTATTGTTCTTGTTTTTACCAACACAATTATCAACATGTACACAAGATTAGTTGCTCCCATACCATCTTTTTTTAAATGATGCACAGTGGATATTATAGTATTGGAATCTTCATCTGTCAAATCAAATTCTTCTACTAGTTATGTAGTTAATTTGTTTTGTTTTTTCTTAGTTACATATTCCAAATATGGTGCATTTATGCAGAGTTGCAAAATAAATTCTGCTGGGTTGTAATGGGTCTTCAGGATGAACTGTTGCACAAAATCAAAACTGGTATGGATCGTAAACTCGTACGAACATGGAGAAACAAACAATTTTGACAAAAGTTTGGGTGCTACTGCTGAGAGTTCTTTTTTTATTATTGGAACATACTTTTCTTCTTCTCTAACATGCTCTACTACTTTCATCTTGATACAATTATTCCCCTTCTTCTATAAGAACCTTTATTTTCTTTACACTTTCTGTATTTACTGATCTCAATATAGTATTGTTATTTTTTAGATATGTCAACAAAGATCACTCATAGGCTTAAAAATAATAATAATACATAACATATGTGATGCTCACTAAGTAAGATTGATGACTACAGTCAAAGTGAATTTGCCAAACATTGTATCCAGCTGTAGAAGGAGGCAGTAACCTAGAATCAATAACGTCCTGGTAATATTACAGCAGTGGCACAATTTAAGAAAAATGTTTTAACAAATTGTACATTTGTGTGAATTTGTATGAACTGGTCGTATTTTAGCTATACTGCCTTCATTCTTATAATGACTGGCAAGGGCATAAAACTTTCTTTCTCCAACACATTGTTAAATAGGTCGACATGCATATTCTATATAACTGTTAATATACAAAATGCTATGACTTTTCTGTTGCAAACCTCCTTTCTAGTTTAGTTTCACTTGTGTTTAAAGCAAAACAAATATTTACTAAGACTACCAGGTCTAGTTCCTCTCTCAAACGTTGCTGTTAATCAACACAACTTTTTTACAATCAATGTGTTAGTTCCATGTTACGTGTCTGCAGACTTGTACGTTTTTCGCAAACATGTCACAAGCACACACACACATAGGAAGGAATTATTATTTATAACCACTTCTTTTGAACATAAAAGATAAAAGTTAACTATTAAAACTTACGGTAACAACAATAAAAAGCACCATGGCAATAGACTCTAGAGTATTCTTTTTTAATGTGATATTTCTTGAGAGAACAGATTGTAAACTGTTTCCAGAAAGAACTTTTGCCCGTTTTCCAACCAATGAATTCTTGTCAAGCTCAAATGTATACTCAATATCTAAAAATAAGTTAATGAGTAACACTGTTAACATTTTGTTAAAGAAAATATTATAGCTATACCGTCACAACTGTCCAAAGTGGATAAGGTCTAAAGTAGACATCAAATTAAAATGCATACTTTTGTAGAATACAGATTAATTTCTAGTCAAACATTTACACTGTAAATAAAACATTTACACTGTAAGTAAGACAGTAGAAAGAAGAGAGCTGGTTACAATAATCAGGGATTATTCCAAGCACTTTTGGTTACTACCGTTTTTATTTTCAAGATTGAGTTTTCATTTACCTGTGATATTAGTTTAGTTTCTCCGTGAGAAAAAAAAGGGGGAAATTTTATATTGCAAGCCTCCAGATCACCAGAAAATAGTAAGAAAATAAGTAAGAAAGTAAGTAAGAAAATCGTAGTGGCGGCCGTAAAACATCACACACATTGCAAATGAACAAACAAACAAACATTAAAACATGGTTTTACAGCTAATTTATGTGATAGGAACAAAGAGTCCTTATGTAAAAGAATGATTATACATGCTACGAACGAAGACTTCTTACCGTAAAAACTTGCTTACTGCGATTTTTTTATGTCATAAACATTGTTACGTTAAAACATGGTTTTACAGCGATCTTACGTGCTACAAACGAAGACGCCTTACCGTAAAAACTTGCTTACGGCGATTTCTTTTATGTCATAAACAAATATTTGTTACGTTAAAACATGGTTTTACAGCGATCTTACGTGCTACAAACAAAGATTTCTTACGTTAAAAAACAGTTTTGCCACAATTTTACATTATATGAACGAATAATTATTATGTTAAAATAGGCTTTTAGAGCGATTTTACGAGCTACGAACGATAGTTTCTTACGTTATGCCGCAATTTTACATGATATAAACGAAGAATTCTTATGTTAAAAAAAGAGCTACAGCCTAATGACTTTTACCGCACGCGCCCAGAAGATACACAATATGAACGAAGAATTCTTATGCTGGAACATTCTTTTACAGCGATTTTACGTGCTACGAGCGAAGATTTATTACGTTAGAAAACTGTTTTGTCGCAATTTAACATGATATGAAGAAGAATTATTTCACTAGAACAAGCTTTTACCACTGTTTTACGTGCTACATACGAAGACTTATTACGTTATAACAAGTTTTTACAGCAATTTTTTGTGCTATGGACATTAATTTATTACGTTAAAAACCGCTTTATTGCGATTTTACATGATATGAATGAAGAATTATTATGCTAAAACGGGCTATTAGAGCAGTTTCACGTGCTACAATTGAAGATTTTTTATGTTACAAAACCGTCTTTCCGCGATTTTACGTACTACAAACGAAGATTTCTTTCCTTAAAACATGTTTTTACAGCGATTTTTTGTGCTATGAACGTTGACTTCTTACGTTAAAAACTGCTTTATCGCGATTTTACATGATATGAACAAAGAATTATTACGCTAAAACGGGCTATTAGAGCGGTTTTACATGCTACGATCGAAGATTTCTTACGTTACAAAACTGTCTTGCTGCGATTTTACGTGCTACGAATGAAGATTTCTTACGTTAAAGAACTTTTTTGCCGCAATTTACGTGCTACGAACGAAGATTTCTTACGTTAAAAAACTATTTTCTTGCGATTTTACACGATATGAACGAATAATGATCAGTTTCTCTGTGATATCTTTTGTATACAACAGTGTTTTACTCAGAGTTCAGTTAAAAAAAATTCTGACAAGAAGATTGAGTCTAAAAACTCAATTAAAGATTGAGTTTCTACTACTGTTTACCGGTAGAAGAAAAGTGCTTGGAATAATCCCTGATAATATATACATTTTTGGATAGAACTTTTCCTCCATAATTAATACGTTTATAAAAATAATATTAAAAAAAATATATAAATTAAATAAACAACATACCATAAGTTGCTGGAACTCCTATTCCTTTATACACGAGGTTCACGTTAAACTCTATGCTAAAAAACATAAATACATATTTAATATAATAGTTAACAATGCTTCAGTGGGAACAGCAACAAGAGCTGTTCTCACAATAATACTAATGAACATCTATACACTCTCATATTTAGTGAGCTCTCATATTTAGTGAGAGCTTAAATGTTGCTTTTAGACTATTGTTATAAGCTTTTTAAAAAACAATTAATTGCATACTGTTCTGTTTTTCTGAACAAAGATAAAAGAATGACACATTTCACAACAGGATGGTCTTACAGAATGTGTTTCCAAAGTGAGGAATTTTAAACATGAGACAACATACAGGGAATAATATTATAATAACACATAATGTAACAAATAAACAGTTTAATGACATCGATCTGGATAAGACATTTCTAACCTATTTCAGGTTGTATATGATTAAAATATTTGACAGAAACCTTGATTTTACATTTTTAGGACAGGAGACAAATTAACAATAATGCATACCGTATTTGCCGGTGTATAAGACGAGACTTTAAACCATTATTTTAACTCTAAAACTCTAGTATCGACTTATACA
>JANTOQ010080269.1:0-16967 GCA_027564595.1 Bythotiara depressa | reverse complement strand
AACAGCAGTTGTAGTTGAAAACATCTTCCTGAATCCAGACTGTCTGTCATCAATATAGCCAAATGTAGAAATATGACCTGAAACTTGATCATGAACAATTTTTTCAAAAATCTTCATAGGAATTGGTAGTAACAGGTTTCTATAGAGTAAAACTATTCTATTTTAATTAACACTGTTGTTGTGAGACTTGTCAGATCTGTAACAAACTTTGTGCATCTCAGAAATTACCTTGGGAGTTATTAAAAACAATAGAATTTCTCACATTCTGCAAGAAAATATTTATTGTCATTAATAAACCCAGTTAAGTGTGAAAGCAATTATATTCATGCAGTGTTTGAATACAGCTCATTATATAATTACTGTAATTAAAGTGAAAATAGATATGTAGCAATTAAATTGAAATAATTGGTACAAGCCTATTTAAGTCTAGACAAAAGGATTTAAATTTATTTCCTTGCTGTAGTGTCTTTCTCTTCTCATTGTGACAAAGTAATGATCAGAAATAATAAGTAAAATGGCTAATGATAATCAACGAAATAGCGAAATAACGAAATGGCATTAAAAGACATCCCTACTTTTATAATGCTTTACTTACATTTGTTTACATATAACTTTATTACAATTTTATTAAAATAATTATCTCATCATTTTATTTCACCGAATAAACATCACTGTCGCATCGCCATTTCTGTACCTATATACAGAGTAGTACAGGTGCAGTAATGTTGTGCATATTTTTAATCCACATCACTTCATGTCATTTGGTTTCCACCGTTTCCTCCTCATGGTCTATATCAAAATGTTTTTCCTCTCTCCCCCGCCTAAGTTTAATTTAAACCGAGGCCAAAATAATAGACCAGAGAGAAAGTGGACAAGGTTCACAAGTACAGTTGTTTAACACAGGAAAAAAACTGACTGATTTATTCGATCGCTTATCGGTATAAAAAACTTTTTCCTGATTTGTGCACATTTTCTGAAACAAATAGCCCAACCGACATAATTATGGAACTTTTGGTGTTTTATGCTAATTCATGAGTTTGCATGAGATTGTCACTGTGATTCATTGAAATATAATTCAAAATTGTATTTATTTCACTGATCAACGCATTTATGTCTTCACAAAGGCCTCAAATGGACCAATTTGGTCGGTAGCGATACCACGCTCCTTGTCCAACCGTGCTGCATAACCACGGTTACTTCCACGACCATTCAAAACTGCAGCAAAAGCGAATTTATGTGGGGGTGGGTGGCACATTTTACGATTGACTTCTAAAAATATTTTCAATTCATCAAAGCCCTTCCTTTGCCAATTTATATAAAGACAGTTATAGCAGGCACTGATTTAACACTCAAGTTAACTGACTAGCATTCACTGCTTTGCTATCATTATGCTTCCTTGCGTCACAGGCTCTTCTTTCAACAATGTGCTTGCTTGTACATGCTTTTGTTGCTGTGATTTCACGCTGAGTGATTGTTTCACATAATTTAGCTACTCCATAGTACATTCTGACTGATCCTACTCGTTCTCAAATTCCAATTCTCTTTGTTTATTAATTGTTGATTCTACATTCATCCATTCATGGAAGCCAGTTTACGTCTCATCATGCAGGTAACATTGTGGCTTATCTTCTTTGCTCTAACCATGTTCGCATTGGTTTTTCCATCGTTAGGAGGTAAGGAGAAAGGTAAAAAGAATGTCTGGTCACGCCAAGCTTTACACGAGAATGAGATGCGCTCACTCATCGAGGACTAGCTGGCATCATTGCCTAAAGAAGCCCTGGTACCACTTAACTTGCTCTGGACCCTCTCATACTCTAGCTAACCTGATTTTTAGTCACTTGCACCCACAACGTCAATTTCGTTCCACCAACCTCACAAGAAACACAAACCGGCCCACTAGACCAGCATCAGGATATCGCAAATGTAGTTCCAGAAGAGCTCGTCTGTCTGTTCCGGATTCAATGCTAATGCATAATGTCGGTCATTGGTATGTAAATAAAACAAAACAATAGTTTTAAAAAGTGACTAAAAGGTACATATAATACAGCAAGATGTCCTGCAAGTCTTTACAAAACATTTTTATCCACTGACCTGTAAGCGTGTGTCAATATGAATCACCTTTGTTTGAAGTAATACAACCAAACTTACACTATATGCAAGATGGAGAATATTTTTTATTATGGACGACCTGTAGGTCGAAATGGAATTGGGGAGTTTCTGTCGAAAACCAAGAAACTTCTTCTTAGCCATTATGAGGGTAAAGTAGCAAATCATAGGGCAAGACAGACAGCGATATCGAACTTACTTAATGAAAATATTGATCCTCTCCACATCCCTCAACTAAGGTGACACAAGGAAACAGATAGCTTAAGAAATTATCACATAGCATGTACCGAACGTCAAAGAAATATGTCCAACATTCTAAGTAACATTGGTGTTATCAAAAAACAATCATTTACCATCTGCCTTTTTTATCAAAAAACAATCATTTTCCATCTGCATTTTATGTTCTTCCAGAAAAAGACTGTTTACTTCCACAAATACATCAACAAATGTATATATTGTAGGCAGTATTGCCTACAAGTCTTTACGGAGCTCACATCACAGTTTGATCTTTGAATATAAACATTGATCACAACAATGACAGTCTTTCACCTCTTTCAGCTAACACCAATCGTAAAAGGAAATGTTATCGATGATGTTGATGACGAGTTGTAAAATTTGAAATAGCTAAACACTTTATTTTGTTTTTAAAATATTTGTGTCACTGAAAAACTCATCAAAACTTTATTGTTTTGTTAAAAAGAATTCAAACACATGCATAACTTTTGAGAACATTACCCGAATTTCACTCTTCTCCTCAAGTGTTTAAAATGTGTATTGTCTGACCAGGTAATAAAACCTATATTAACTGTTAAGTTTGGACAATACGGAAAATATTTATCCTCAGTTTGCGCAGTACCCTTGCAAGCTCAGGCACCACTTCAAGGTCCGGTAAATATTTTCTGTATTGCCTGATCTTAACAGTTAATATAGGTTCATTATTGCCTCAGACCTACTCTATTATTTGGAATAAACATGTTAGTTCATACAATTATGGTAGATATACAATGGTAGATAATCAGATATTACTATGTTTTTTTACCGATTGTCTGCTCACAACATTCTCACTTATAGATTGGAGACTTTCCATAGGGTTAAATAATTATATTTATATAGATTTCACTTTATTTTGAATTTATTATACCGTGTAAATTTAGTTTAATTTAATTTTATAGGGAAATAAATATGAACAGTTGGAAAGGTTCCTAAATGGTTCTGACACAAATGAGGCATCAAGTGAGATGTAAGCTATCTATCTATCATATTCATTTTATGTTTTATACTATATGTTTATAAAGTCAAGTATTTGAAAGCTTTTTTATATCTTTTGAGTATTAAAACTACTACTGTATTATCATCAATTATCCACCTATGCATAGAAATCGACAGGAAGGATCGATACGGCTATAATTACTTTATTTTCTTTATGTTATTTGATATTATTCTGTATAACTGGAACAGAATAACAAATTAGCGATGTTTAATTGAAAACCGTTTTCTACTGACGAGATAAACTACACGAAGTCGTAAGCAATGGCATATATATTGCTTTTCTTGTGAGGTTAATTCAAGGCTTGATCATTTTTCACATCCAATAATTTCATAGTAGAATATAAACTTGTGTTTTTAAGGAGGTTAATAATGTTCGAAACCTTGCATTCGTTTTCACGTTTTTCATAATTTGTGTATGTTCAATTTCCATGAGTTTTTGTACTCACTAGCTAATGAACCATTGAGAAGTGACTAACTCCCTACTCACTAGCTAATGAATCATTGAGAAGTGACTAACTCCCTTTTTTATTATAACATGTTTTTTGTTCACAATGGATTCTCAAATGTATCAAAATTAAGGCCGTATAATTGTTACTAAAAAGCTAAAAGTCTTTGTACTTTTTATAATGTTAAATAAAATCTTGTTTTCTTTATTTTTCTGTACCAGTTAGCTCTTATTAAAGAATGCAATTTGTTTGTTGCTTGCTAAAACGCTTTTAATTATTTAATCATAGAAACAAATCCACTAGTCACCTTCAATTCACTTGAAACCAATATTATGAAGTTAGATCAATGCCAAAATTCGATCTTCGTGTCGAAGCGATCCTGTTCCTGTGAAACCATTGCACTTATTCCTTGTAGAGTGTCTGTACTTCGTGTGGAAGCATTTAAATTCTGTGTGAAACTATTGCAATTTGCATAGTTCTGTTCAAATTTTGTGTGGAACCATTGTAACTCATATGGAAGCAATGGATGTCTTACGTTTCATGTAAAACCTGCATTTCATAAGGAACCATTGGAAAGTTTGTGAAGATGTTGCATGAAATCAGTATTTCATGTTTCACTACTACAAACTAAAGAGGCAAAAATTAGAGAAGAAGTTTCGGCAGAAGACAGGGTCATATTACAGTTTGAACAGGTTAGGAAAAAAACAATAGCAGAGAATAATAGAGTAGAGATAAGGGAAAAAATGGTTCAAGAAGCAGTAAGATAGTTGAAGAACAACAAAGCAGCAGACAGGACAGGGTGGGTGAACAGGGGCTAATACAGGTTGTATTTCATATCAAAAAACACTATTGGGCGCCGAAATTCTCATGCCCAAATTATCCAAAAATGTCCATATAAGTTTTTATTGTGTTGTTTTTTGTTTTTCTTTACTTAGTTAAGTTGCAATATACATAAAAATACTGCCAAAATGTGGTGGATTTGCATTTCTAAGATGCCAAAGACACAAATAATGTCAGTGGTTTTGCCCCTGGATCCCATTATGGGTGGCTAGCGCCGCCCAAATTCAAATTCTGTATTAGTCCCTGGTGAAAGAAGGCGGTTGAGAAGAAATGACAAGACGTTTATGTACTTTGTTTAATAAGATGGAAGAACAAAAAGTGGTAGTAATAATTTGGAATAAAATGACAATTGAATCTATACACAAAAAAGGTTCAAAGGAAGATCTAAATAACCAAAGAGGAATTTTCATTGATAAAATTGTTTCCAAAGTTTATGAAAATATTAAAATTAAACAAAATGAGAATGTGATAAATAGAATGTCCCAAATGCAGACAGTAGGTAGGAAAGACAAATCCACAATTGACAACCTGATAACTATAAATGCCATTATAGAGAAGAATCAGAAGGACAGAAAGAACACTTATATACTCTTTGTGGATGCTATCAAGTGCTTTGATAAACTATGGTTGAAAGATGCATTAATATAATTACACAAACTGGAAATGTCCGCTAGAGACACATGGATGACATACCTTATGAATAAAGAATCTGATGTCATAGTCAATACACCAATTGGTAACACAGATCCATTTTTGATAACAGAAACTGTCAAACAAGGAACAACATATGGACCAGTGCTTTGCTGTGTTTCAATGACTAAAGTAAATGAAATAAACGAAGAAGTTAAAATTAACTACAACAATAAGGCCTCAATAGGCATGCCATTTTTCATGGATGACATTTCAGCAGAAGATGGTAAGGAAAGGTATAAGGAACTGCAGAGAAAAGGAAATTAAGAAGAAAGTGACTTACTGACTGAAGAAAACCAAATACTTGGTAATAAATACAGGAAATGAAGGAGAAGAATAGATTGAAGAGTTGGTTGAAGAAGGTAAATTGGAAAAGGTAAATGAGTATAGACTATCTCCGATACCTTGGTATATGTATCAATAAGAAAGGTAATCTCCAGAACCACATAATGCAATTAAAAAAGAAAATCATTAACCAAATTAACCAGATAAATAAGCAGCAATAGAAATGTTACAAGGACAAGTCTTAAGGCAGATAATACACCATATGTGGGTATCATTATGGAGACAGGAATATGGCCGGAAATTATGAGAGATATAATGAAAATAAGACTCAACATGTGGCCTCTAAAAATGAACTTCAAAAAGTCCAATGATGATGTAAAATGCATTTTGTAATCAAGAGGATGACACAACAGAACATGTTTTAGAGTGTAACAAGCAAACAGTACAAACAATAGGAAGAGAGAAACTACACAGTACAGATTCAAAAAAATGGGAAAAAATAGTAAATGTGTACAGACAGAATGAAATAGACAGAATACAATATCCCACTCCACACACAAAATATATCTAGTTTGGGTGGAGATGGTTATTAAATTAACTCAAAGAATCATGTACATTCTGTTATAGAAAAACATTCAAAAAAGAAAGGACGTTAAATTGGTTGACACGATTGACAACAATTTGTGCTGTGGAGATATCCACAAATAACTGAGAGAAGAATCGCAAGAATCACAACAAGAGCGTTTCTGTTTGTTTTTAAGTTCATTTGGTGCAGAAGCAGTGAGAAACCAGTTTTAGCTATGAATGACGAACTAGACTAGAATAGTCATTCTTTTAAATTTTTATGATCTACTTATGATGCTATGTGCCATCGAAAAAATGAATGGCTAATAAATATTATACAAGACTTTTTTACAAGTAAACATCACTCTCTGCATGCAAAATCCATAGCTAGCTAGCTAGTTACAAAATTGTACAAATTTTACTATTTATAAAGATTGTGAATGCTAGTAATTGACATCCTCTGACGTGGCACCACTTCATTAACATTTTGCCTGTTTACTTGTTTATAAGGTATATAATATATACCTCTTTTATTGCTTGTTTTGGCGGTTTATAGTGGTCCCTAGTGGAAATAATTTCCTGAATATATGTCTGGGCCTACTAGCCACTTTAAATATATTATTATTATTATTATTATTATTATTTATTAGCAGTACTTAAATTATTTATATACAGCATAATGCATAAAATAAAATAAACGGTTCTACACCCTGGATAGATTTCCTTATTATGTTAAAACAATAATAGGTCATTACGACCTTCAATAGCTGCTATTGAAATCTCTTTCAGAAAAATACACTTAAAATTTCAAATTATTGTATGGTTTGACGAGTAGAGACAATTCTGTGAGATGGACAATATTTACTAGTTGTTTCTTTCAGGGACATAAATCTGATTCTGGCTCTTCTCCTGGTGACTTATAAAAAAAGAAACGACTAATCTAGTCTAACTAAAAAAACTTGGAGTCACAAGAAGAAAAATAGTCTGGCAACTAACAATGGCCATTGTTTGAATTCTTTGTAGTGCTACGACTGTACAGACACACAAAGGTCTAAACATAAAGGAATCATTATTTTAAAAATTCCAACTGGAGAATACCAACTTTCAAAAGAACTAGAGAAAGAATAGCTAGACGTTTGTAGCTATCTAGATATCATCACCTTTGATGAATATCTTTGAGAGGAAGAATTAACACACATTTTATTTGCCAACGTGATTAAAGGGACAACCAAATCCTTCACATCATGCTGCTACAAGCTGCTACTATCTGTAATGTCTAGTTACTTGTATTGGTAGGATATAAGTTGATAGTTTCAGATCATCAGATTGCTTACATGGACCATTATTGGTTGCTACAAAAACTCAGTATATTCAGTACTGTTACACGAAAATACATAAGGTCTGTGTACAGTGCGCACGAGACATAACATGCACGGAACATAACAGAAATGAACAAAGATGGAGGATGCGAACATCACATCCCCTACAAAGTTTATAATACGAACATAACGAACAAATAGTGTTCAGCATATGTGGTCGCTCATCGTCAGTATAAATGTTCTAACAATTCGCATTGACTCATGGTTCGTATCAATTATGCGGTCTTCTGGTTCGAGTGTTCTTATTGGCTTGAATTAACTCCTAGCTGTCGTCGAATACAGATTTTCAGTGGTCGGTTGGTTGGTGTTGGTCGACGCTTGGTCGGTATTGGTCAATCGATTAGTGTTGGTGGATTGGCTGGTGTCAGTTGCTCAATCAGGTTTTCTATGGTAGGTATAACCTCATCATCACTGTCGCTTTCTTCGGGTTGACTATGTAGTATCTCCCACTTCTCGGTATTTTGTTGTTGATGATATGGCTTTACATGGCTTTGCTACGTATGTATTTTGAGCCTTTTTCGTTTTGGATGATAACAGAGCACCCACAATCTTTGATCGTTGTGAAGATATAGTTTCACCATATGGTTGATAGTTTGTTACCCAGTTTCATATTTAGAATCAGCACTTTGCTACCGGGGGCGAATAATGGAATTGGTTTTGCTCGACGGTTGTTGTCGGTTCTGGATTTGTTGTCTGCTTTATGCTTTGAATCATTTCTGATTGCATCACATTGAGTGTCAGTGGTCCCTGTGTTGTCGAAGTGTGGAACATCGTTACGAGCTTTGTAACTGAACATTAGTTCTGCTGGTGCTTTTCCTGCTGCTGAATGTGGAGATTTCCGATACATCAGCAGAAAATGATTAAGTTCCTTTCTCCAATCCTTTCCTGATGTAAAGGCGGCTTGATTTATATGTTTCAATGTTCTGTTGAAACATTCCACTTTGCCATTGGCACTGGGCCAGTATGGAGTTACATGGCAGTGTTGAATTGCTAATTTAGTGAGATAGGTGATAAATTCATCTGATATGAACTATGGACTGTTGTTGGTGGTGATTCAAGATGCTAAATGCTATTATAAGACTGTGTTTGACCGTTGCTGTTGTAACGGTGTTTAGTTGCACTACGGCTGAAATAGTCGATCAGTACGAGTAGGTAGTCTCCAGTCGGGTGTGGTCCTTGCAGATCCATAGCTCAGGTTTCCCATTGGTGTTGCGGCATTTTGCTCATTCGAAGTGGTTGGTATAATACCTTGGTTGAATTGGTGACTTGACATGTGTGGCAAGTTCTGATGAGGTTTTCGACATCCTCGTTGATGTTGGGCTACCAGACCTTTTCTCGCAGGAGTGCTTTCATTTTTACTACACCTTGATGTATCTGATGAGAAAGTTGTAAGACTTGTGATTGTAGAAGTTGTGGAATCCCAAGATGATTGTCTTTGAGAATTAAGTCGCCATTAATTGATAGGCTATCATGTACATGATGGTATGGTTTTAATGATGCAGATATATTCTAGTTACCGGATTGTAAAGATTTAATAACTTGCTGCCAAATTAGATCGGTGTTGCTTGCTTTAGCAACAGTTGCTAGAGTTTTTGGTGTTGCATCTAGCGAGATCATGTTGACAAATTGATCACTTGTTTCTCCTGCTCTATTGGTTGTTATTGGCAGTGGTTTGTGTGACATCACATCAGTTGGGTTATTTTGATCTGGTTCGTAGATGATTTCATAGTCATACACTTCTATGCAGATCAACCGATGCTGTATACTTGATGGTAGACTTGATGATGCTGAGTATAGCTTTGTAAGACTCTTGTGACCTGTACAAATTGTGAAGTGGCGGTCAAAAAGAAAATAATGGAAATGTTCACATACCCAAGGTGCGGTGAGGGCTACTCTTTCTGTCTGACTATAGCGCTGTTCAATATCGGTTAGGCTTCATGAACCATAGGAGATTGGTTTGTAGTTACCATCTTCCTGTTTCTGAGATAGCATAGCACTGATTCCTGTTGGGCTAGCATCAATAAGTTTGTTATCTGGTTTTGGGTTGTAGAACGCCATAACAGGTTCAGGTCCCCATATGAACTTTCTTCTTGACGAGGTTTAATAACGGAGATGATAATGTTCTGTAGTTTTCAATAAAGCAGCTACAATTATTTACAAGATGTAGGAAGCTTCGATCTTCTTTTGTTGTCATAGGTGGTGGAATGTTACACACAGCTTCTACTTTTGATGCATCTGGTAATATGCCTTCAGGTGTTAATGTGTAACCTGAGAAGACAATTCTCTCAATACTGAATACACATTTAGAACGGTTGAGGCATAGACCTGCTTCAAATAACTTCATGAATTATAAATCCTGTGATATGGTGACTTCCTCCTCTAGCTCTATTTGATGGTATCCCTCACTGAGGTCAATTTTGTTGAAGAATTTAGCACCATTTAATTCTGGTAGAATTTCCTCAAGTTTTGGGATGATGTGTCTTTCACGGATGATGGCAGTATTTGCCTTTCTCTTGTCCAGACACAGACAAATGCCATCGTTCTTTTTTGGAACAGGGATGATTGGTGAGATCCACGTTGTCGGGCCGTCGACTTTTTTGATAATGTGGAGCTGCTGTAACCGCTTTAATTCCCTGCTAACTTTCTTTCTCGTGTGATGTGGTATTCGTCATGCTGGTTGTTGGATTGGTGTGATATTGGGATCAATATGCAGGCGTAGTTGTCAATTTACCTCCCTGTGAAAAATAGGTTCAAGGTCATCGATGATAGCTTTCACTGTATCAGGGATTGCAGATTGTGCCTGCACCTGTGGTTTCATCCATTGTTCTGGTGGATTGTCGAATATCGCTTCAACTGTGTTTACATTAACCAGTGGGGGACCTACTCTGAGTAAGTCAAGCTGTTCTGCGGTTTGTTTATCGAGTAATGAACCTGAACGTCCATTTATGACATAAAATTTGATAGATACTGTTTTGCTACCTGCAGTTACTTTGGCTTGAAATGATCCTTCAACTGTTGATGGATTCTTTGAGTCATACAGATAAATTTTTACTGATGTGTGCATAAGTTTTGGTTCTGGAGATAAACGATTCAACATTACACTGTCCATAATGTTTAACGTGCTGCCACTATCTATTATCACCGATATTGGTGTTCCTTGAATAGTTACTGGGTATAGATTTGATTTGGCTGGCTCGCTAATACAAAATAAATAAACTTCATCATCATCAGAGTCCTCAGATAACTGCTCGTGATGGGTTGGAGTTGGAATGGTTTCCTCACGGGTGGCCATGGCTATCTCGGTTAATCAGCTGTTTTGATTTTGTTTGGCACATTTTTGAGAAATGACCTTTAATGCCACATTTTGTGCATTCTTTATCTTTTGTTTGCCGATATTTGGTTCCTGAGTTACCTTTTGTGCCACATTGACTACATTCAGTATGGTGTGTATGAGGGGACTGTTTTCCTCCTCTATCTCGATTTTTGTTGCTCCTGTGGTTTTACAAATAATTTACTTCACAACTGTGTGATGTGTCTGAGTGCGATGCAGGTGAATTGGAACCATTTTCGATATCCTTGGACTGCTGAGTAGCAGATTCCATGATATAAGTTTTATCGACAGACAGATTTGGTTCTTTTAGTAATCATTTTCGAACTTTTGTTGAGTTAGTGTGATGAATAACTTGATCACGAATTTCGTTGCCGACTTCATTTCCATATTCACAATAAAGTGCTAGTTTGCAGAGTTTTGTGACATATTGTTGAATGTTCTCGTGTCTTTCTTGTTTGGCAGCATGGAACATGACTCGCTCATATGGTATGTTTTTCTTTATTTCAAAATGTCCATCTAATTTATGTTCAGCAGTGGCAAAATCATTGCCAGTATCCACTAAAGTGTCAAATATGGCTTGCACTTGAGGTCCTGCTAAGTGTAGCAGCATTGCTCTCTTTCTAGTGTTATTTGTTATTGCACTGGCTGCAACAAAATAACTAAAGGATTTCTTCCAGGATGTCCAACGCTGTGCTGTTGTGGTGACATCACCTTCTTGGTTGAATTGTGCTACTGGGGGAAGATTCATAATAAATGAAATGTTCCTGCTTCGCTAGCAACTATGTTTACTTCTGAAATGACTGTGTACAGTTTACTTTTGTATTAGCTATCTATCTATGAATGTCTGTGACCAGTGAGACGGATGAGAGTCCTCGTGCACACCCCTGAAACTGTTGTTTGGTTTTCAGACACTTCTTAGAGGACTCGTTTCTCTCCTTAGATGGCTAGACAAATATATTACCTTAATACTTAGAAGTGTGGAAAGGTCTTCTACTTCCTCATCGCCATTCTGTAATGTCTAGTTACTTGTATTGATAGGATTTAAGTTGATAGAAATGACACAGTTTCAGATCATCAGATTGCTTACATGCACCATTATTGGTTGCTACAAAAACTCAGCAAATTCAGTACTGTTACACGAAAATACATAATGGTCTGTGTACAGTACACACGAGACATAACATGCATGGAACATAACAGAAACGAACAAAGATGGCGGATGCGAACATCACACTATCCTTCAGAAAAGCCTATGTAATCACAACCCATAATAATAATAGCAAGAGTGTTACCAAATATTTTTTAAATTTTTTGAAGAAAAAAGATATACCAAAAAAGAAGTCACAAGCATTGACTTTAAACATATTAACACGACTATTTGAAAAAAACTTATTTTTGGTTGTCTTCAAATCAGCAGTTGCACTTACAGGTAACAATTTTTTATTAATATTGTTTCTTATTTCCTGATTATATACTCACTAGGGCTTTTAATTTTAATTTTAATTTATTGCTTTGTTTTACATGGGTTTCTATATTATACAGTAAGATATACAACTTCTACTATTTACACCTATAAAGGGTATCCTAATGTAGGGTAAAACAAACCTTACCTATCCTCATAATCCCTTAAAGGGAGCATATCATAATTAACGACACAACCTAGGTTTTCCACATATTTGATCCACTTCCCCTTTACCATGGATTAACATAGGAACAAATTCTCTGTCTTTTCCTGCGGACCAGTTGTGCCTAAACACTCGGAATGCATTGCATGGATGGGGAGACCGAAGAAATGGAGGCGAAGTGACAGGGTACTCCCCCCTGTAAGTAAGTAAGTAAGTAAGTAAGTAAGGGAAGGGAAGGGAAGTAGGTAGGTAGGTAGGAAAACATTTATTTGCCCATCATAATATACAAAATAAAAACAAAAATAAAATAACGTTGTATAGTATAATATACATAATGGGCAGGGAGACCAGTCATATAGCTAGCTAATCTAGGACTGGCCACCTGCTAAGATAAAACTAAAAACACATTATATAATATTAATAACCATAATGCTTCTTAATTATTTCTAAGAGAAAGTCAGAGAGGGTCTCCGCATATGACCCATTGGAATGGAAAGGGAGTATTTTAATTTGCCATATAACCAATAAGCATTATTTTTGATAGCATGCCATTGGCTCTAGATAGTTTAATGGCTAAATGGTTAGCATGAGACTGCCAATTTAGATGCTCATCAAGGTAGATATCTAGATATTTTACACATTTGGAATTATATAATCTTTTCCCATCAAGTTTTATCTTCAGATCATAGTTCATAATTTTATTTGCATTTCGAAAAAGGATAAGTTCTGTTTTGCTTGTGTTGAGAGAAATTTTATTAGACTTTAGCCAATCACAGAGGAAGTGCAGTCAAGATTTATTTTGTTGTTGATAGATTTTAGAGAGTTGCTTACACCTTAGAAGATTTGTATCATCAGTAAAATGATGTACAGTCGAAAATTTAATAGCTTTATTTAGATCATTATATATTAAAAATAGGAGAGGGCCTAATACTGAGCCTTGAGCTATATGCCATGTTGAATATTTCTAGTTTGATATTCATAGCCATTTATTGTTACTATCTGTTTCCGGTTTGTTAGGTATGATCTAAACCATCAGTTTGAGATTCCTCTGATGCCATAGTAATTTAGTTTTTTTAGTAGGATTTCATGTTTTACAGTGTCAAATGCCTTTCGGAGATCTATAAAAATACCACAGGCAAAATTTTTATCGTCAAGTGCCTTATGAATTTTCTCTTTGATGCTTATAGTGCATGATTTGTTGAATGATTTTCCCTAAATCCATATTGTAGCTCTAAAATGCAATTTTGTATGGTTAAAAATTTGTATATACATAAGCTTCTCAAAAATTTTGCATACTAGTGTTAACCCTTTGCTTTTGTATACTGGTACTATTTTAGCCATCTTCAATTTGTCAGGATATATACTTGTAGAAAAAGACATATTGATAATTTTGGATAGTGGCAACATAATATATAATGTTTAATACTTTGTAAAATGTCTGTTGGGATGCTGTAAGGCCCATATGCTTTATTAATATTAAGGTTGGATATAAGTGAGGCTATTTTAAGTTCATCAACTGGAGTTGTGAAGAAAGAGGTTTGAATGGGGTTGTTTAGATAGTCCATGTAACTCCTTTTGATGGATAGATTATTTCTTGAATTTTTTCAGCAATTGATGGGAAGTAATTATTAAAATGATTAGCTATTTTATTGGTGTCAGTGGAGATGGTGTTATCAATTGTGAGAGAGGTTGGGGATGAAGTTCTCTGTCCCCGTATATTAATTACTGATTTTATTCGTTGCCAAGTCTTTTTTATGTTATTTTGATTTTCATTAAAGAAATGTTGGTAGTAATTTCCTTTACCTTGTCTGATTAGAGTCACAATCAAGTTCCTAGTATTTTTGTAACAATTATGTAAATTTTCTTTTAGAGTTTGGTCTTTCATGTTTATATACTTTTTCAGTAGTTTATCTCGTCGTAAAATAGATTTATGTATACCATATGTAATCTATGGTTTAAATTGTTGTTTATATTCCTTTCTGGATAGCTTTTTTAGTGGAATGTGTTTGTCAAGTAATGTATTTATGGTGTTATAGAATGAGTCAAAATGAGTAATTAGAATCAGACTTGTTGCAAGAAAGAATAATATCCCAGTTTGTATTTTGAAGGTCATGTGGAAAAATGTCCTTATCAAAAAGTTTAGTATTATAGATATTGTGCTTTTTTGGAATCTGATTTTCATTTGATGATGGTAGTATTAAGAATTGTGGAAGGAGGTCAGATATACACCTATCAGACTTGAGAGGCTACCATTTTGAATACTTTTTCTGTTTCTGCCACATTAAAACCGACAGCAGATTTGAATTCCTCGTCGAAAAATAAGCCAGCATGCAATGTTACAAAAGCATTTCTGCACTGGAAGTAATTTTATGGCGTTTTGAAATCTAGAAAAATAAAGAAAAATAAGAAGATCTGACCGTAAAAAATATTGGAAGGGTAATTTTACCCCTCCAATATTTTTCACGGTCAGAGTATTCTTATTTTTCTAGATTATTCAAAATTATTCAAAATGGTAGCCTCTCAAGTCTGATAGGTGTATTGGCATTGTTAGATTTCCTGATGTGGCTGTGAGGCAGTCGGTAGAGTTAGAGAAGAAGTTGTCAATCAGAGTTTTAGACTTGGAGGCAATTCTAGATGAATGATACGAGGAAGAAGCAGGTTAGAGTTTAAGGAGTCCAGTAAGTAAGTAAGTATTTATTCGCTATAAAATATACATTACAAATTATTAACTAAATAAAAATGTTTTTAAACCGAAAATTAAATATAAAAATTTAAACATGTTAAATACATCACTAAAATCAGCCAGGATAATACAATTTACAGTAAACTGTATTTCCAAAAGTGGTCCCACATTAACAAAAGACATCAAGACATTCATCAAAATTGTTAGTCAGATGGGACGAATCTGTATTAATAGTAAATGAAAACATCATTGTGCTTATAATTAAGTTTACTCAAATAGTATTGCTTTAATTTATTATTAAAATTATTAGCAGTATTGGCATTATTTGTGCTATTAGGTAGTTTATTCCAAAGGCTACGTCCTAAACATCTGAGGTAGGAAGGCTGAGGTAGGGTTATCTGTCTCAGTGTTTAGAAGGTTTATATTGGAGTCCCCAGTAAGAAAGAGGGATTTATTTCTGAGGATAGTTTTCCATTAGGGCTTCCAGGTAATATTTGTTGAACCCAATGACACACATTGAGGGATGCCTGTAAATGCATCCTATGATTGTATTTTTTGTTTAGGTTTGAGGGTTTCAACAAAAATAGATTCAATTTCTTTTGGTATATACATAATAGAATCTAAGTCTATTCTACATTTGCAGTTATGCTGATCAGAGATGTAAAGTAGAGCACTGCCTTTATTCAATTCTGTTGGGTATGATAGTACTTATATCCCTTTAGAGGAATGTCAAAATATGGGTGATTATCCTTTATAATTTTGGTTTTAGTAAGACCAATTATATCAAATTTAAAATTAAGCATTAGAGTAGTTTCTAGGTCAGTTTTATGTTTAGATAGAGAGGCAATATTTCAGTGGAAGATTGAGAAAGATGATTGGAAGTTAAATTTCGATGAGCAGAATGAGTCTATATCATAGCATTTGCAGTCTATGCCTGATTCATTGTTTGTTTTAGAGTTGGTTGCAATGTCATTTAGTTCATTAAAGATTATTTGAAGGTTTTTTGGAGGCAGTAATTTAAACTATGAATCAGTTTCATAGTTGGTGTTTATCCCCTTTATGGCAGTTGTAAAAAATTCTTGTTCATTCAAATAGTTAAAAGGTATATTGTCTGCAGTGCATGAAATACAGAACCATGGTTCTGTCAATCTTCATAGTAATTTAAAGCTAACCATATCTAATTTATTACACTTAATATGTACCCAAGAATTACATAATCACAATTAAAAGCTCTCTGGTTGTTATTGACATTTTTCTTACCTACTTTGCATGGAAAGTTGACCATAATATGAAATTTATGATTTAAATATATTTATATTTTTTAACTTTAACAACAAATAGCAACGCTACTTCTATTGTTGTTACAAATATGTGTTGTCTTATGTTTCTGGTAGACATGAAGAAAAGCCAAGACTAGAACATTCAGAACAAATACTTTCCAAAAATTGGGATTAATTGAGAACATGATAGTACATACAGTCAAGAGCAGTGTACATAATATCTGATGTTTAGAGAAACATTGTGTAAGATTTGGAGAGTGAAAGTTGTCGGAAGTGCAGTATAGTTGCCTGTCTGCTATTCATTGTGCACTAAAAAGTTTCTCTCTAAAGGGATACAGTACTGGAAAAAAGTAAAACCTAACCTAACCGATTCAAATAGGTCGCAACCCGCATTTACAAACAACAGGCCAGGAAATTTGGCGCAAACGATCGTTTCGTTTACGCATCGGTTACGCAAATCTTATTTCAC
>JANTOQ010080158.1:0-11447 GCA_027564595.1 Bythotiara depressa | reverse complement strand
ATAAATATATCATATAATTAAGAGTTGTTTTATTGTATCAATGTGACATATAAAAGGTATGAAAAGGAATTAAAAATGCATGATAGAGCAGTGGAAATTATATATAGAAATGATAAATCATAAAATAAATAAATACTGATAGAAGAATAAAGGCAGTGTAAATAAATAAATATTAGTAACGCAGAAGAAGAAGGACACAAGTAGGTTACTTAAGAAGAAAAATGTGTCTGCTCCAGAAATTCATGGGCAAGTTTAAATTATTGAACAGATTCCCAATGGTAGCAACAACAACAACCTTGAAGATACACTCTGGATGAGAGAAACGTAGTGGAAAAATTACACATGGTATGAACAGTTTGAATGACATTTACTGCAAAAAATGTAAAGTCATCAACATCATTCATATACATAATTTTCATATGCTTCTTATATTCTATCATTCTTATATTTTATACTAAAATTATTTTATTTTATTTTATTGCTTTTTAATTTTTAATAGTGAATCTTATTTACCTTTTATGTAATCATAATTATACAATAACTATATATATTATAATATTTGATAATTATATTACAACTTTCTTGCTAACATTTTCTGTATGTTTCCGTAAAGTTGCGGGGACTTGGAGCTCTTGGAAGTTATTGTATCATCAAGTTTTCATGTTTCAAGAAATTTAACATTTTAAATCGCGTCTCAATCTTAGAAATGAACAAAGAATGTTTATATTTCTTATAAAAGGCTGTTATTTTGCAGTTTAATAGCTGTCATCCAATAATAACATTTAAAATAGAAGCTATGTCATCAGAGAGGGTAAACTTTTAAGATGTGACTGTAATATGTTGTGAGGATAGACTCGTCACAGACCTCTATGTCAAACCAACATACACTCAGTAATGTTTAGAGGCTTCATCCTGCCATGTTGTCAATGCAAAAAGGTCTATATTATACAGGGGTCGAAATATTTACTTCCTGGACATATTTTACTGACACTGTGTGGGACCACCATTTTTTACTGACCCTGGAGGGAGCACCATTTTCTACTGACACCGTGAGAGACCACCATTTTTGGAGTTTAAAATGCTCTAGTTTGCCGGAAAACACTTTTGCCAGTTGACTTGTAAAGGATATTTTAATACTAATACAATATATTCTGAAGATGCATAGTTGAAGGTATGGTGAAAGGTATGGTGAAAGGTATGGTGGAAGGTATGGTGGAAATATACAAATGTTTATATGGATGAGGAACATCACGTTGTTATTGACACACCTAAAATTGGATTTACTAAGGCAAAAAGATCATCTAGTATTCGAGCTAAAGTAGCAAATAAGATGCTATAGTAAATGTGAAGGCCAGCACTGCGACGTCTGCAATTATCTTAAAACCTGCAACATTCCATATGTTGGCAGAGTGAGTACTATATTTAGAGGGTTTTTTTTTAGGTAAATAAAAAAAAAATTTAAATAAATAATGGTCAAGGCTAAATATGGATTGGGTTTGAGTTGTTTCTTTAGAGTAATGGATTATCGAAACGTTTTGATTGGATAATGAAATTAATTACACGTGTTATAATATTTCTATTTGAAATGAAATGAAACATGTTATTACCATAGAGAAATAGATGAATTATAAAGGAGTTAGAATGTGGTAAGACAAGGATATTACTCAGATTGAGATTATCAAAGAGAGAATGCCAAAGAGCAGTGTAATTAGGACAATGTAGGAGGAAATGTTCAGTTGACTTTCTAACACCAACTGAACAACTACAAATAGGATCGATTGTGTTATTAAAATTATGTTGAAACTTGTGTTCATTAGGTGGCTTTTAAATACATCTAAGGAGGGTGAATTTTTGAAATTCATGTCTAGAATATTCCATTTACTTGCACAAAAGGGAAAAAAAGAAGATAGAAATCATTCCGTTCTTATAGTTGATATGTTGAGCACTCTTGCTGATCTAAGTTCATATGTAGAAGTGTATGTTTTAGGAAGTAGATTTCTCAGATAGGGTGCAGTTTGGTTATTAATAATTTTATAAAAGAAACACATTATGAAGACATCCAGGGAATAAATCTGGAAACAGAAAAATATACCTACCAGTTGGGCAATGCAGACCAATAGGACAATCAACAGGATTCTCCACTTTGCTTCTTTCTGGGCAAAAATATCCTTTTCTACACTCAGCATAGGGATATGTCATACCATCTCCACCACAATACCAACCAGCACTACAATTTGTGCACTGGCTTTCTTCATACAAACCTGTTCTGTTTGAAAATGTTCCTGCAGGACATTGCACTGGTGAGGGACTTCCACTTGGGCAATACATACCAACAGGACACTGTACCTGTGTGGCAAGGTGTGATCCATTAGGGCAGTAAAATCCTTTGGAGCATAATGGTACTGTACTTGTATTATGTTGGCCAGGTATATTGCAGTACTTTCCAGCAGGGCATTTTGTGCATTGACTTTCATTAAACAGTTGTTCTGATAACCCTAATGTACCTGGTGGACATTTTCTTGGAACAATGGTTTGTGTTGGACAGTAATGACCACGTGGACAAACATCTGCATTACTTCCTTCTCTAGGTGCTGCTGATTTTGCACCATATTTACAGAAATATCCAGCATTACATGGTGTCTCTGGATAGGTCAATCCTTCTCTTCCACAATAGAATCCACCCAAACATGGGGAACATTCACTCTGGTTTGCTCTACCAGTGATATTGTTGAAGGTACCAATGCTACAGGGATATTGAGTGGAAAATTCAGTCCCAGGTGGACAGAAGTATCCTTCTGGACATATATATTTAGTATAGTTTACAACTGGGGCATATGTAGCATTGCAGAAATAATGCTTATTACAGATTTTACATGATGCTTTTCCTTTTTCATTTTGATACTGTCCTGAGAGACATGGCTCTTGGAATCCCTTACCACCTGTGCAAAAGTAACCTTCATCACACAGAAATGCTACTGGTGATATTTGTCCAGCTGGACAATAGTGTCCCGCCAAACAATTGCCCACAGGTATTTCAAGACCAGATGCATTACAAAACATTCCAGGTGTGCAAAGTCTACAATAAGATTCATTAATTGCTCTCACACTATCCAAAAAGGTACCAGGTCTGCAGGCTATTGGTGCAACAGTACCTACAGGACAATATCTACCCTTTGGACATTGATCTCCTTGTATACCATCAATGGGTGTTGGAGTTGTTGACATAAGCTTACAGTAGTAGCCACCAGAACAATTGCCTTTAGGGGATTCAAGTTCATTCACATTACAGAATTTTCCTAAATCACATTTAACAGGTGCAGAAGATCCATGTGGGCAATAATACCCTGGCATACATATGCCACCATTTATTGTTGGCTTGTCAGTAGAAGAACTTCCATTGCAATACCAACCAGGTGCACAATAATATGTTGGTTGTGAGTTTCCTGATCCTGCACAGTATTTGCCTTTTGGACAAGACAAGCAAGCACTAAGATTAGTTTGTGCAGTGAGGTTGTTGTATGTTCCAGTTGGACATGGGTATTCAAACTTGTGTGTTGTGTTTTTTTCGCAATAATGACCACTAGGGCATGTCATATTTTGATAGGAAGTAACTCCTTCAGGACAGTAGTATCCTGCAGGACAGCTCTCACATTTTGACTGACCTACTTTACCATTATAACTTCCTGGAGCACATGCAGTTGGGTGAGATGCACCAGATTGACAAAAGTATCCCTTTGGGCAAATGTCGCCGATTCCTGTAAAGGCACTTCCAAACAATAAACCACGCGGGCAAGTATCATTGGTAGCATTGTATGAGTCAGCAAATGGTCTAGCTAATGCAATACCTAAAGTAATTATTAATTAGTTGATCAGAAAAGTGATCATGAAACAAATATGCAGGTAATTTAGAAAGCGATGAATCTAAATCTAAATCCAACACACAAAAAAATCATGTTTATGTTGCCTTCTAATTTAAGACAAAATGCAACTTTTTTAATGTTGAAAAACATGTTTACCATATTCTCATGAAATCATCAGTCATAATACAATTCCATTCTCAAAACTGTTATAAAAGTATGCTTTATAAAAACACAGCTGCTAATGACAGGACAGGTATTTTATTTCTTTTCCCAACGTTATTCCTAATTATTTATGTTTTTACATTTTAAAAGTTGTATATTTTTCTTAGATTGTCTAATTTCACTGATAGTGGTGGTAATATTTGAAATCTTTTAAACAAATTATTTTTATTGGAGCTGGTGGAGACCTTAATTAATAACTTTTATGAAGAGCAAGTGTTTTAACCCAATAAGATATCTGCTGGAATAATAGAGCTTTGTTTAACTCAACTATTTTAAAAACAATACATCATAACCCACTCAAGCTGTATGCTGAACAAGACACTCCTCCATGCCCATGCATACTGAATGAAATAGTCCTCCAATTTTTAATTTGTTTTGTTTTATAAAATGAATAGCACAAATTGCACTGTATTTTCATCCTGCTGTGTTCACATATCAAGATTATATCTTTCACACGAGTTCAGGGATTATGTTCCCTATATATTTGCTGGAAAAGTCACAAAAGTTTAAGTCACCAGCTCCCCAGATTGAATATGGTTAAGGGATGAGTTGATTATTTCACTAGTGTTTAGGTAGTTCGAGTGAAAACTCACAGTTTCAAAATCTATAATTATTCCTTTATGAAGAACATTTTTAGAAGATATTTTAAACTTTACATTTTGGATGTAGAATTCAATGTGTTCAAATCATTTTTTACTTTACAATACTTAAAATATTTAACACAAAAGAAAAAACATCCTTCCAACAAAGTAGCTGTACATTGTCATTGTAACTTTAGTGACAAACAATGCCTCCATTTTATTCATATTTGTGTTGTCAGCTATTAAAACTTTAATATATTATATAGAAAACACTGACCCAACAATATAATCATAAACAAAGAAAATCTCATTTATAATTATTCAGTACAAGCCTTAAAGATTGAGTATTATGGATTTGGTTTATAAACCAATACAGTATATAAAGTTGTACTATATAGTACCTAGCTTACCAACAATGATTAGTGTAAGAGGTCTGTTATCTTATCTTTGATAAAGCCGTTTAAAAAAGATTTATAACCCATATCATTAAATATTTTCATAGTTATTATTGTCAAGAAACTTATTATGACAGTGGTATACTTACCCACGCCACAGTAATATCCAGCTTCACAAAGTCCATTAGGCCTAGTCCGCAATTCCCCAGAACAGTATTGGCCAGGTGGGCATTGTGAACATTGTTTCATCTCCATTAATCCTGTTTGATTTGAATATGTTCCAGCAGGGCATGATTTCCAATTTGATCCTGTTTGCAAAGTACAATAATATCCACGTGGACATGGTTTATAGCTAATGGTTTCATTTTCTTGTATGTTATGTTTCCATATGAGTGGTAAACAGTACATTCCAGCAGGACAGTTTGTACATAGTGGTTGTCCAGTTGCATTTGTATAAAACCCAGATAAACAAGGTTGAGGTGTGGCAACTCCTAACGGGCATTGAAAACCAGATGGGCATGTTATTGGCAATGGACTGTAACTACCTCTAGGACAGTAAGCACCTGGTTGACAAGGATTAGTTACATTGCTACTACCTGCAGTTTCGCAATAGAATCCTAAAATGATAGCATTTTGTTGTCAATACAAGAAATGTATAATATTATTTCCTTACTTACTTTACAAGGAAATGTGGAATAATAAATACCTTCTGTGCAGTTTTGGCATTGACCTTTTTCCCATCGTCCCATACTAGGCTGAAAAGAACCACGATCACATAATAAAGGTTGCATTGAACCTGGTGGACAGTATGCACCAGTTGGACACGAGATTTCCTGTGCACTTTTTGATCCTGTTGGACAATAATATCCTTTCATACAAGAGCCTGATGTTTGATTTAAGCCCACTCTATCACAGTATAGTCCAGCTGTACAGTTCTGACATTCCGATTGTGAAGCAAGTCCTGAAAGTTACAGAAATATCTGGTGAAATAAGAAAGTACTGTTCTAATCTCATAGAGAAAACCAAATTCCAAAATTTGTAACCATTTTCCTGAATGATGTAAATTTTTATTTTCAGAAATGTTTTCTGAAATGATTAAAAAACATACCTGTCTGATTGTTAAATGTTCCAGGTGGACACATTTCCGGTTCACCTGTCATGTTTGGACAAAATCTACCTTGTGGACATATATTTGCATCTTCCCCTTGGTTTGGTGTAGCTGATATTGCATTCCGCCGACAAAAGTACCTTGTAGCACATGTATAGTTTGCATGGGTTAATCCTGAAAACAAAAAAACAAAAAAACAAAGTTAAATGTAGAAGAAATTATAATTCAAAATCTGAACTTTTTTAATTTTCTTATTTACTGTATTTTCTTAGCTCAAAGCCTAAAATGTTAACCTGACAGTAGTTGAAAAGAAGAAAGAGGAAAAATAAGGAAAAGAAAGTTCTTGTTCCTTTACATTTACAACTCTTATCTCTATATCCATAACAAGTGTGCACATAAAGTCTACCTTCCTAGAATTGCTTTCCAGTCACAACATGCAAAACATATTCCTAACCTTGTAAACAATTATCTTGGTACAGGAAGGCCAACCAGTGTTCTTTTAATATATTTACTCACATAATACCTGGCTTTTAGGAGTTAATGAAAAGATGTTTATTTCTAATTAACATATTTTTGTTTTACTATACTTAGAATTACATTAAAGTTTAATTGTGAAATTGAATTTAATGATAGGTAAAGCTATTTTGTAACAAGATAACCATGATAAATATATAATACAATGAACATACTTTGTAACAATAGAAACATACTTTGTAACAATAGAATAAATTAAATAAATAATTCATTCAACAATCTTGAATAAATAAAAGTGACAATAATAAAGTGTAACTATTCACTTATGTGTCCTTAAAAGTAAACATTAATAAAATATAAAAGTAAACAATAATAAAACTTAAAAGTGAACATGGATAAAATTTAAAAGTGAACATGGATAAAATATAAAAGTAAAAATAATAAAATATAAAAGTAAACAATAATAAAACTTAAAAGTGAACATGGATAAAATTTAAAAGTAAACATTAATAAAACTTAAAAGCGAACATTAATAAAATATAAAAAAACCTTGGAAATAACGACTGCTAAAGGAGCTTTTGACAATTGATTTCTTCAATTATAACTTTCTTATTCTTTCTTGGTGATAAGGTTTTTATAGCCTTCTTCTCGCTCTAGCCAATCTTAGCTTGTAAATATTTTTTATATGTACTTATATGTTATGTGTATGTAAATTTTTTAAACGGCGAAAATACATATGAAACTAAACTAAATTTCTTTTAAAGAGTAGATCTATCTTTATATGACAATATGTGAAGGTAATTTATGTAACTCTTTGCTAATACCAATAATTACGTAACAATGGTTTTAGGTGAAATTTTACCTTCAGCAGGGCAATAACGACCAGGAAGACATGCTTGACAGTTGCTTTGGTTGGTATTTCCAAGCTCATGAGAAAATGTCCCAATGGGGCATGGATATTCATATGCATTCTTTGTTCCATTAGGACAATAATGACCATGAGGACACACATAAGAATGATAGGTTGTCATTTTGGTAACTGGGCAGTAATATCCTTCTTGACATGAATAACATGCTGGCAAGCCCTCTATGGGCCCATACATACCAGTTGGACATGGAACAGGGAAATCTATGCCTGAAGGGCAGAAATGTCCAATTGGACACCTTCCTCCATATCCAGTTTCTCTTCCATCATAACAAGTAGCATTAGAATATGTTTCATTTGTGGTTGTATTTTTCCCAATTGGTCTTGGTCGATCAACTCCATAGCTACACCAATGACCTGCATCACAATTGGCAGTGTACGTTGTAGCATTCTCATAGAGACAATACTTCCCTGCAGGACATGGCTTACAATCCTGCATATTACTATATCTGCTTTCAGATCCATAAGTTCCACGTGGACATGGTTTAAGATCTTTGCCAGTTCCAGCTGGACAATAAAACCCTTTAATACATTCAATGGGAACTCCAGATTGTAAGCAATAATAACCGGCAGGGCATGGATCACATTGATGTGCATGTGTATAGTTAGCCATTTCATTGATGGGGCAAGGCTTCTGGTTGGCAGTACCACCAGGACAATAATGACCAACCTGGCAAAAGTATGATGGTGGTTCTCGTTTGGACTGGCCAGGAGGGCAATAGTAACTAAAAGAAAATTTGTATATAAATTCAACCTTGACTGTAAAAAATGTAAAACACTACAAAGCATTGAAATTATGTGTAATTAAATCTGTCTGAAGGAAAAGTTGCCTTTATATGTTTGGCAATTTTCTCAAGGCTGTCCTTGAAGCAAAAACATCGTTATTACTCATGTTACAATTTGAGTACAATTATTTTTTTAAATGACAACATACAAGATCACAACCCATGTATATTTGTCTTCCTCCAATATCTTGTGAGCATACATATGTAGTCAAGAACTTACTTCTGCATATTAAAAAAAACTTAAAATATCTAGAAAATGAGATAAAAACTAGGTATTGTAGGCAACATGTAGGGTTATACCAAGCACATTTTGCATGGAAGCCATTACATTCGTTTTGAATAGTGCTACGTGTATATAGCCTGCCAATACATAACACTGATTGTCCGCAATGTTAGTTCAAAGACCACATTGTTTTGTTTTGCTGTATTTGTATCTTGTGTGGTGTGATATCAAAAACCATTTATTTGAAATTTTAATAAAATCTCAACTCATTTACAGTATAAAAAGTGTTCCCTGTTGAGTTACTTATAAATATTTTTCTTTAAATGAAAAGTTAAACGTCTTTTGATGTCACGATATACATAATCAAAATGATTTTTACTCCTTCAGAGAAGCATCTAATTTATAATAAAGAAACACCTTCTCCTTTGCTCGTAATTCGATGAACTACATTCTTATATATAAACAAGTTGTCTAGATGCCAAGCACCACCCCTATGAGTCAGAAGTAAATGAAAAAGGAAAAGCCATTTATCTTTTTCAAAATTTCATCTTTCTTTCATCTTCTTTTTCTTTCTAGAATTTTTCTATTGAAGAATTGCATGATTTTAAAACATGGTTTACAGTAATTCCGTTGGATTTCCACAGCCTTGACATAAGTAGTCTTCCACAATATTATTTTTTAAAGCTAACAAATAATATTATTGTTAACTTGCACACAATAAGCTTCCTAAGTTAGAAAATCATAGTAGCGACCGTAAAATGTCACTTACAATAAGTTCTAAAACCAGAAAATCAGAGTAATGGCCGTTGCTCACGAAAGCCTCTTAACGGAAGAATATTTCTTACGTTTAAAAAACTCTTTTACAGCGATTTATGTGCTATGAAGAAAAATTTTCTTACGCTAAAAACTCTTTTACTGCTATTTTACATGATATGAATGAAGAATTCTTACATTAAAAACATGGCTGTACTATGATTTATATCCTACAAATGAATATTTCTTACATTTTAATGCGATTTTTCATGGCACAAAAAAGGATATTTCTTACATTAAAACATGGTTTTAATGTGATTTACGTGCCACGCAGGAAGGATTCTTACACCCAGTTGCTTGTAAAGCTCCTAAATTCTGATGGACATAAAATGCTTATTTCAACTACTGCCCTACAACCTCCAGATTATATTTTCTATTTATTTCTTGTGACCAGCAATGTAGATAATTTCAGTCATATTTACATTCATGAATAGAATAAATACTTGATTCCAGTTAGTGAAGAATGCATCATCTTTAGATCTCCTCTATGTAACAAGCATTACAGCTTAAACAATTAAACTTATGTGCAATAAAAGTCTTCAAGTGAAAAGGAATACTGTCTTTTGTGGAAAATAATAATGATATTTTAAAAGACGTAAACACCAATTTGATATTAATATATCTGGTTTACAAAATCTTTTCATAATACTAAACAACTTTTTTTGTCTACATTTAGCAAGTTACCAACATATGGTTATTTGTAATACCTAGCATTTCTTAACTTAAAGGTTTGCTAAGGTGGTAAAATAAACTAAGTCTAAAAAGCTTTAGAACATCGCACTATACTATAAAATAATATTAATTTTTACTAATTCTTGTCTCGAATCAGTAAAAAGTCTGTCAATTACTACCACAAAACCGAAACACGTCTTATTTGGGTGGCCATTTTGTTATCACCTCCAGACATCCCATGAATAAACAGGATTCCACACATACGTCACAATCAGAACTTCTCCCTTTTGCAAATCCCCCATTATATTAGTATTGATAGTAACGAGTATAATTAATATTGAAAGAAAGGAACAAAACAAACAAATAATAAATTGTTAAACAATAAAATTATTGTGACGAATTTAACGTTTGAAGGAAGTATGATGGTCATAGAATCTCTGCCTCGACATGTATTTTGTCTTACATAGGATCAAGATCTCTTCCTTACCTCATATCAGGGCCTCTTTTTCTTCATATCGTAAAACACTTCACCCTCCTCACCCTCCTATATAAAAAAGAGAAAGAGGCCCAGGGTACAAGGTTTGTCTCTTGCCTTCGAGCTCGTTTTGAAATATATAAATTAAGTTCGTGGCTGTTGTTGATGTACCTACCGAGATCAGAGAACCTAGTGGTAGACGAGCGTATTAAAAAATGAGGCAAGCAAACATTTGGTTATCGCCAGCTCATAAAAGTAGTATTAGTACTCAAAACAACCTTGTCCCCAGGGGTTTGTGAGCACAAATGTGTAAGTCAGCCGCCATGAGTAGCTTAAGCAAACTAAGAAAGGACTAAACTAGTCTAGGAAGAAAGGTGATGGTACAAAAGACCTACTTGTTCCTCCAGCAGATTGATTTATGGGCGTACTTTTGTGCTGTAAATGGGAAAATATGAAGATTGAGAAAAATGACATTTGTAATAACGAAGGAGGGTTTTATTGAATTATCAATAAAATATTTGCACTTGGGTTTGTACTTACAAAAATGTTTCTTTGTCAACTATAATTTTATATTTTATAAAACTTTAAAATCCTGACATGTATTCATTTTCCGTACCCATAATACTATATCTATCACATGTGCACTAAGTTAAGCAATCCCTTAAATTAATGTGTGAATCAGGTGATAGTTCCTCCTCTGCTACTAATGTTCCTCAATATTAAAGGAGAAGTTCGGTCATAAATGAAACTTTTCAGGATTAAAGAGCTTCAAAAATGAGGAACACCACTTTTTAAATTCTTTAAAAAGCTCTTTCCGTTCCTGAGATATCAAATGATAAAGTTGGCACATTTGTAGCATTTCTTGCTCTTAGCAACAATTCTAAGTATAACTTTTTAGGGAGAATGGCACTAAT
>JANTOQ010080047.1:0-16976 GCA_027564595.1 Bythotiara depressa | reverse complement strand
GTATGGGTTTCTTTTGCCAAAAGTTGATATTTTTATTTTTACAGTGTTGTTCCTTATTTTTTCCTGTGTTGCAGTTCAATTAATACATCACCAGGGAAAGAAAACAAACTGGTTTCTATGTGTGTGATTTTTATGTAGAACCAACAATGATTTTACACACAAAATATAGGGAATACAATCCTATTAAATATCAACTTTTAACAAAAATAAATTTTTTGTATAATTTTTGTTTAAAATCAATATAAATGATGATGCACTATATAGTTTACCAGGAAAATAATAATAAGATAATTCCAATAAATGTACAAACAAGATTTTGTCTAATACATCATCATGTCACGTTTATCAATTTTTCCCAGTTAAGTTCTATTATGTTTACCTTTCCTTTTTATATTACATTTCAATCATTATCTCCATATCTGTAGTAATTTTAATCCAATAATCTTTCTAACAAACAGCCCTATTTAAGAAGACTACACTCAATTGTGAGATTAGTCCTTCTTGGTAATCATTTTTCATGGATCTATTACCATTTAATGCAAAGTGTCCCTGGAAAAGAATCAAACCATTGGTCATTTCTTTGTTACTTTGCTTTTTTCATGGAGTTAATTATTGGTAATTTAATGTAAAATAAATTTGGTAAAAGCTGATATGATCCCAGGGTGTTAGCCAGGCCGGAGATAAAAAACCAGGGTGTTAGCCAGGCCGGAGAGATGATGTATAATGTCATTGTCCAAATTCAGTGCAGTTTCCCAATTCAGTCTGCTAGCTATAGCTTATTAACATTTTTATAGAAATCAATAATTAAATTAAAAACCTGTGTAACATGTTTATTCTCATCTACGTTTTTCATAATACTTTATATACTACTAGATTTTTATTCTGCTCAGCAATAAATATTCATGAAATAACCATTTTTCAACAACGTTATCGAGATTAGGTGTTTGAAATTTTATAAATGGTTCACAAATCATGTCGTTAATCTGGAATCTGAAGTGATGTTAAAGAAATACAGGTGCACTCAGTGTTAATTTGATGTTTTTAGTTAAGTTAAAAAGGTCAAAACAATGCAGGTTATGGCCATTTTTGGCAATCTAGAACAAAATTTTTTTATTCATTGCCCGTAGTTGGGCGATATTTATTTAGGAATTTCCAAATTATTAAAACATGTCATTAGATTTTTCCTTCTAGCTAACGCCCTGGACCCCTTGATTCCTCATAAACTTATAAAGGTTTTCATGGGAAGTTTATAACCAGGAGGTACTGTATGCTTGTGCACTAAAGGGATTATAAATGTATGTTATGAAATGTACAGTGAAGCCTAGTTCTGACAGTAACAAAAATAGCAGTGTTTTCAAGAATCGTGGAATTTATATATTGTTTTATGTAAGGGCAGAGAACATTAGACCATTTCATTGTGTTTTTTATTTTAATTATAGCAGACAAGAAGCAGTACATAATGGAAAAATACCCTAATTTATACCTAAAGCCAGATGCTATGCCATCACTGACCAAGTCAACAACAGGACAAGCAGATGCTAGCCCATCACTTGCCAAGTCAGCAATAGGACAAGCAGATGTTAACCCATTACTTGAAAAGTTATCAACGGAGCAAGTAGCAAATTCTATTCTTAAAAGATACAAACGAATTAATCCTAAGCCAGCTTCAGCACACATTAAAAATAGTGTAGTACCCACCAAGACTACCCCAAAGACCTCTGTTGAAAGTAACCATAGTTACACAGCAGTCCAGCTAGGAAGAAATATCCCTTTAAACTCAATACCAGCATCAGTCATGAAAAATTTATCTTCTGCTACTCTTTCACAAAACTGCACAATTAAACAAGTTGGAGTTGTTCCACCGGGTGCTGTTCTGATACCTGTGATGGGAATGACACCTGTTCAAACCAACACTTCTCTTGTGTACCAACAACCAATGCCTCCAAACATTGTTACTAACAAGAAAATAAAGAAACAGCTGATAGTATCACATGTTAGTAGTGCCGTAAAACAGAGCTTACATAACGGTCATGTGATATCAACAGGTGGATCTGCTGCAATCCAGGAATTAGAGAAGTATGTAGCTCACAAAACTATTGCTAATATACATAAGACAATTATATCCCCAACAGTGTTTACACCACAAATCAGAATACTTCCAGTCAATCAGAATCCAGGTATAGTAGTAACATCTACAAAACTGATATCACCACTTAAACCAAATTGTCATAGTAGTGTATCATTGGTTCCTAGGGTAGCAATGTCAGGTCCAATTCAGTTACCAATCCCAAGAACAACTCCTATTCCAGCAAATCAATTAGTTAAAATGGCAGCACCACAGAGAGCAGTACTTATCAACCCATTGCAAGGAGGGAGCATGCTTATTCCTCCTACAAAGCACCATAAACAACCGGTACCTATCAGACCAAAAGTATCCAATATGACAATGATCAATCCGGTCACCACTGTGTCATCTATAACCACTGTACAAGCAAACCAGCAAAAATATCCTGCTTATTTAAATACCAAACCTCATGAATTTGTGAAGATTCGTCCAACACCACTAAAACAGATTGTAACTCGAGAAAAAGTGAACAGTGATGTTAAAGCAAGAAGCATCTCAGAAAGTTCTGAAGTATTAAGTGTGACATCTTCTTCAAGTGGACCAACATTAAGAGATTTGTTATCTCATAAGATTGTTCAAAACAATGATCTTGGTATTCTAATATCAAATGTTGTCTCCATAAATACTAATAAATTAAAAAGCAATGAGATGGAGACCTCTTCTGATCAAAGTGCATCAATAGCAGACCAACTTGTGGAAAAACTTGAAAAACTTCACCCAAATTCTACTGAAATATTTGGTACAAACATGAAGGAGAGTGTAAATTCCTTTTTAAGTTATAAAGAAGATCTTTTCACAGCACTAAAGAATAAATGTATAAAAGTGAAAGATGTGTTGAGGCAAAGTGCAGACCAGAATGTTGAATTAACTGAATGCCTCACGCAGCTAATCATGCAAACCAAGGATGATAAAAATGAATCTGTTAATGAAATAGAGAAAGGTGATACATCTATTGTAAAGTGTGTGTCCACAGCATCAAGTGCTTCAGTTAATCTTGATAAACCTCAACACGACTCCTGCAATAATAACGATAATAACAATGAAATAGAAAATGTGATTGATACACAGGAGGTTACTTCAACTATATCTCAGTCAAATGAAAACAATAAAAATATAGCCACTTCAAAATTACCATTAAAAGATCAGGTAAAGCCTATCATATTAAAGGAGTCACTGACTCCTGAAAGAGAACATATTAAAATTTCTGAAGTTATATCTCATAGCAAAAAAAAGAGTAAAACCACTGTTAATAATGTTACTCAAGATCCAATTCCAAGTACAAAGCTTGAAGTTGATTTTGAGCTTGTGCCAAAGGGGCCTCTTGTTGAAAAGCTTGTAGGAAACATTAAACAAGAAAAACATATTCCAGAATATGTTCGAACATGTCCAGGATCATCAGTAGTTACATTTGGTGCTAATGGCAATGGCTGTATAAAAGAAGGGGAAATGCCCGTCTTTCAAGAGCGAAGATGTAGAGATTTTGATGAAACACAGGTATTGGCGAAAGGTAAAATACCCAATGTTGTTGAATTTGAGTATACACCATGGACTGTGTCAAAAGAAAAAGACAAAAGTTTAACAGGTTTTACAAAACTGGAAGGGGATGCAGAATATAAGTTGTACAAATGTAATCATTGCCGAAGAAAATTTATGCATGAAAGTGCTGCTGTGTTTCACGTTCGTTCAGTGCATTATGGTTGGTATCCATACACTTGTCCACTTTGTAAGAAGGGTTATGCAAATAACAAAGATGTGTATAATCATATGGATATTCACCTGGGAATTCGACACTACCCATGTTCAATATGTGGCAAAAACCTTAACAATCAGAAAGAACGTAAAAACCACTACAAAATGCATTACTATGAACGAAGATTCCAGTGTGACATCTGTGGCATGAGAACTGGACGAAGATCTGCCCTGAAAAAACATCAGATGGTTCACGAGTTAAAGAAACAATATGCATGTCGATTTTGTACAACTACGTGTACATATTTGAATGACTTAAGAATCCACGAGCGCATTCATACAGGGGAAAAACCATACAAATGTAAATATTGTGATAAATCGTTCAAGCGAAGAGAGCACTTAGAACATCATTCATTTACACATACGGGTAAGTCAATCTACCAGTGTAAGATCTGTGATGAGTGTTTCCAAACAAGGGTTGTATTGAACCGACATATTGCAAAAACACATGCTCACTCAGCAGAATTGAAAGAGAAATATAAATATGTTTGTAAGGTATGTTTTGCTGTATTTGATAACTTTCAGTATTTGGATAAGCATGAACAGAGGAAACATGGTACTATCCTTAAGAAACGTGTATATTGCCGTGTTTGTAAACTGCCTTGTGAAACCTGGGCTGATAAAAGAAGACATGAATTGAAGTACCATGGAAACACATCAGAGGTTAGCAACCTTCCAAAAACAATTGATGAAGTAATTGTTGTGAATGAAGATAAGTCTACCATTGATGAACAACAAGATTCGTTAACAGATTCTTGCCTACACAAATGTGTATTTTGTGACAGGAGCTTTAATTCTGCTTCTTTATTAGTTAAACATTATGAAACACATGATAAATCCACTAATAATAATCAATTTGATGACGAAAACATTGAAATTATTGACAGCGATTTAAAATATATCTGCAGTTATTGTCCCTATGCATTTAAAAGAAGTGCTGAACTATTTCACCATGAAAGTAGTCATGATTGTTATCCACATGGCTTGACTGAATGTTATGATTGTAATAAAGTGTTTAAGTTTCCATATAGATTAGTTAAACACATAAACAGTGGACATGTTATTAATGAAATCACATCTTCTGGTTCAAATAAATCTAACAGGCCGTTTAAACCTTGCCCAGAATGTAGTAAATCATATGTGAGTGATTTTGACTTACGTTGGCACATAGCAATGCAACATAATGGTCCCAGAAGTGAATTCTTACAATGTCAACAATGTGACAAATTCTTCAGAAGTGCACGTGACTTGAAAATTCATAAATTGACGAAACATGGTGATTATGAGTGTTTGATTTGTTTACAAAAATTCGACACTTACATCAAATTATCAAAACATGTGTTTTGCTCTCACAGTTGTAAGCTCTGTAAATTAACGTACAAGGATATTGAAGACCTAAAGCTCCATTTACACATGAGGCATTATACTTGCAATAAGGATGTATTATTAGTCTGCAGTTTATGTGTTAGTAATTGTGCATTTATTGACAAGATGGACCTGAAACATCATTTATCAATAAAACATAGTATTTCGCAAGAAGATGTAGAATCTTCATTTCGAACTGAAACAGTAAAAGAGCAAATTGATCATGTGGTTAAAGAAATTTTGGATAGAGGTTTTGAATTACCAGAAAATATCTTGAAGAAGCCAGAAATTCCTTCTTTCTCAAGAGTATTAAAAGTCACAAGTAGTGGAAAAGTAATGGGGGAAATTGAGAACAATAAATCCGTTTCAACTGAATGTCCAAAATGTGGACAATCTTTTACTTTTTTGCAATTGAAGTCACATTTGAAAATTAACCATAGTATATGCCATATTTGTGATATCTATATTCCAGACTCTGTTGAACTAGAAATGCATGTAATTGCTCACGAGGATGAAAAAAAAACATTGAAGAAACTAAAGAAAAAGAAAATTACTGTTACTGAATGTTCAAACTGTGGACAATCATTTACTTTGTCAAAGATTTTACATATGGAAACAGACCACAATATGTGTTATGTTTGCGAAAGTACTAATGCTGATGCTGAGGGACTTGAAACACATATGGATACTCACAAGGAAGAAAGAAGAAGAAAGAAAGAGAAGAAACGAAAAGGAGATCATCTATCTGCTGAAGCTGCAGGAGGTAATTCAAATTCATTCGAAGAGCAGGCTTCAAAGAAGAAAACGGGTTCAGTAATAAAATCAGTTAAAGTTATCTCGACTAAAAGTAAGAAGAACGAACTTCCTCAGTCCACCGCAGTTAAAAACAAGGAGGTTAATGTAACTTGTGCTCAAGTTAAAAACAAGGAGATTAATGTAACTCGTGCTCAAGTTAAAAACAAATTCAAGTGCAAGATTTGTGAGAAATTCTTCCCAACTTTAAATGGTATCCGTAAACATGTCCCAGTACATTTGAAGAATTTGAAAAATGGTGTTCCTGAGCCAACGTCAACATGAATTATACATATATATATTTCTATCCTCAAATAATGTTATGCAAGCATGCTTTTTCTGTACATGCCATGTTTGGATATAATAATCTTGTGTGATTGCAGTCAGCCTTTTATATATACAGTATGATTGTATTAACCCTTTAATTTATAGTGTCCCCTGAAAGTAATCAAATCATTTGTCATTTCTTCACTATTTTACTTTTTCCAGGGGGTTAATTATTAGAAATATAATGTAAAATTAAATTTTGGTAAAAGTGATAAGACTGCCTAGTTCCTGATAAAATTATTTCTAATGGGAAGTTAAATATAACCAGGGGGAATGGTTTAGCATTAAAGAGTTAAATATTAATTGGAAGGACTGTGAAAAATTATTTATGAAACCTTATTCTTTATATACAGGTTACCTACAGCTTTAACTGTGATTTATTTTACATAGATCTAAAACGATTATGCCAAATGATTATTTTTATTTGGTTGTCTTTTGATTGCGATAGTTTGATCAAGATCTAGCAAATTCTGCAGCTTTTTTAAGTCCTGTTTATTGCACAAATTTTCTTTTTTGTTATAATTCAGCATTTTCTAGAATTTTTATGTATTTATTAAGAAATAAATTTATTAAAAATTAGTTTGGCTGACTGAAGTTGAAAATGGCAATAGTATCTCCATTTTATTCCATTTGTGAGTATTTTTGTAACTTCCACCTAAATATCAGCTGGAGAAAGTTTCCAATGATATAACATTGTTTCATAATGAATTCACATTTTGACATTACTTACTCTTATTAATGTAAGTTTATTGCAAAACAAAGTTATAATGTTGGTGTTTTTCAATTTCTTTGAAAATCTGTAATGTTAGAATTTCCTCTGTGAATTTATAATAAAATACTTAATATAATTTTGGAGTTCTTTGATGCCACATGAGCTCATTATAAAGCAATTATCAATATAATGGATATAATGCTGCGGATTTGTTGTATCAGAAATTTGTATAACACTAGAAGCATGCAATGCCTCTTAATAAGTAGTTACTAACAGCTTGCAATTATACTCTGAGCACGTTGACCTTTAGATAAGGTTAATGCATAATTAAACAACGATAAATATGGAGGATATGGAAAATTATTCCTCACACAATCCTATCTAACACAAATCTGTACTTCCATAAAAACTGAAAACAAGTAAATTTTATTCATTAAATCTCTTACAGAAAAAATAATCAAGAATTAAAATTTGAAAAATGTATAGTAAAGCTGTCCAAGAAGTCAAAGTGGATATATAGGGAATATAACTTCTTCCAAAACAAAACAGTAAACTAAAGTTTACATAAATTTAAGTTATTCATTCAACTTCTATGTTATTTATAATTTTTTTTTCTTCTTAAATAAGTTTTTATTCTTGTTACCAACCAAATATAAATGTCATAATAAGTTACTGTTTAAAGTTTTGTTGCAAAATTGATATTCAGACATGATGGTTGTTTATTTCAAATATAAAACAAACCCTCCACAACAGCATGTTAGAAATAGAAAACGTGGTTATCACTTGGTGAATTTACTTGCCTATGTAAATAGTACTGTAATTCCCACTTGGTTCTGTATGAAGAGCCACTTTATTTTGTGAATTGAATTTATTTGAAGGAAAAGAAATAGTTTATACTCATACTGCTTCAGGACATATTTGGTTAAAAATTTGGTAATAATCTTCACCACTTGCTCTAAACAGCCGAAAAGTTTTTATTTTTCTCCATGAAAGTATCGTAAATATATCTTACCATTTTGATGGGTTGTGTCACTGTGATTTGCTTATTTCATAATTTATTAACAACGTAGCAACAACAATAACCGTGAGCTATCTGTACCAGAAGTAGCTACTTCCGATGTTGTTACATCCTTCTAGTGTTGTAAGCTGCCAGTTGTACATGCATCAAAAAAGAGGGAGAATATTGACTGTCCATTCTTACTGGTTAAAACCATCTTAACATTTATTCAGTTACAAAAGCTTATTTTTATTTCTAATATCCAGGATTAAAATAATTCATCTTTTTTTTCAAGTATCACTTTGCCTTTAGTAACACCACAGAGCTGCAGAAAGTAAATAAAAATTGATATTTTAATTCGCAAAATGATGAAAAATTAATTTTAAATGAGTATATATATATCACTATTTCTTTAACCCTTACACTATGCAACATTTTCTGGCTTCAACCACTGAGCACGCAACAAAATTAGTAGTTTTCTACTTTTTACACTAAACATCTGTCTTGAGAATTAGAAATTATATAAAGTTTATCCATACCATTTTGAAAAGCTTTTAGATTGGTCTTTTAAATTATACTAAATATATATAGCTACAGGTATTGAAAAGGCATACTCTAGCAATTTGAAGGGGAAATCTCCATATTTTTTCAATAAAAACTATGGAATAGTTATACACTAATATCTGCTTATGGGAAAACATCAGAAACCTTATCTAACTACTTTTGATCACCCAAAACATTGTCATGGAATATAATGGTGTTTTCGAATAATAGCCACAATTTCCTTTCCCAAGTGAACATTGCAATTATTCAAGTGGTTAGGTTTTTAGATTTTTGTAGTACAGTGGTTGTAAAGTAGACTTTTTCTGAACAGAAATTTACTTTAGAATTCAAAAATGCAGTTGGTTAGTGTCTAGCACATCAATATTCAAGTTATGATGTAATTTAGGTGACATACTGTAATGCAAAAACGTCAAAAGGCATCATTCGGTTAATGAGCATTGTGTTAAATAAAATAGAAGAAACATACTTCTTAATGAGCATTATGTTTTGTTTCACTAATTATTTCACTAATTAAATCTATTATAATTTGAGACAATGTTTATTTATGATTATTTATTTACTTTAATGGAAGATGATTTTGCCAGAGCAAAAAAATATGAAGTTTTTTATGTTACATGATTGATCTGTATAGAAAACATTATTGAGAGGAAACTTTTACGAATTGAACAAACAAACTTGAGGTTTATTTAACATTTTTTTAGGCAAATTTCAGATAAAATTACTTTATATATGTTGTTTATTATTTATGAAATTACTGCTTAGCTACAAATAAGGTCTCAGCATGGGGTTGTTTAAACCAAGCACCCCTCCCAAGTCTGCTTTTTTTTGTCAGTTTTTTTTTGAAAAGTTATTTTCAATAGCCATTATCACTATAAGTTGGATAAACTTTTGAGTGACTAGCTTTTGCAAATTAAATGACCATATATGGTTAATTATCAAGTAGCATGTTCCAGAACGACCAATTTACTTTTTCCTTAATGTTGAGCTAGTTACTTTCTGTCAGCCCATACAAGGTTTCTTCGTGAAGGGAGTATTTATAAGTGTATGTAGTTATACACAATAATATATACTGAACATCAACATACAATGATAAAGAACAGTACTTGAATATGTAGGTTTTTAATTGTTTTAAGGATTGTAAAATATAAAAAGGTTGTATGCAATGAACTTTCTATGGTAAAGATTTCTCGATTCTTCCATTATTTAGAGAAAGCATTCAGGACCACCATTATTGATAATATGATTAAAATTTATAGAAAAATTTATTGATTAGTTTAAAGCTTTATATTATTTTTAGTTTTGTTTTGTTTTCTGTATCTTCTTTTTTATTGGACGTATCTCAAATTTTGTTATTTATCTACTTGCCATTTTATTTAATGATTGTAAATTTCTAGATAAATTACATAATTAGTTTAAAGTTTTATATTTTTAGTTTTGTTTTCTGTATCTTCTTTTTTATTGGATGCATTACAAATGTTTTATTTATCTACTTGCCATTTTATTTAATGTGGTGCAATATATTTTATAATTTATCTGCACCTTCACTATAGAATATGAGAACTGTGCAGTGTTGTTACCAACTCTTCATTTTGTTATGTGTCTTTTTAACCTTCCTATCGTATCAAGAATAGAGATGAAAACTAACTTCATTTGCTCACATTTAAAGAACATACTCTAATTCCTATTAAAAGCAGTGTCATAATAATTTGGTTGTAAAGTCTTACAAATTACGAGTGGGGGTCTGCAATAAAAAGGGGCGGGGGGGGGGATGTTTCATTAAATGAGTGTAGCACATTGCACGTTTCACTTAAAAATGACATCTCATGAAAATGTAATTTTACTTGAGCGTGTATAAATATTATATTTTTTCTCAGAACATCTCGGATGATATTCATTAGTTTTCCTTTAACTTACTTGGCAGTGAACATTTCAAACATGTCAAAATATGTCAAAAATGGGTAGATTGATGGGGTTTTGAATTTTTACAAAATATTTCTAAAAAAAGGGGGTTCATAATAATAATAAGGTGGGAGGAGTTGGAAAATGTTGGATAATGTTTCTAATAATGGAATTTGTCTCCCCCTACAATTAGGTACAGGCACAGGCAGAGCAAACAGATAGAATCTCTGTTTTATTGTGCAATATATATATATATATTTGTAAATTTAAAATTATATAAGGGCTTCTGAAACCAAGAAAATGGGAAAATAACATCAATAATTTACTACGATTTGGAAGAAAAACTCATGTATATATATTTTCAATGATACATTTCTTCAATATTTTTTGTCTCAATATAAATCAAAAACAAAGAAAACAGAATTGGGAGCACACAAATAAAATATTAGAGATCTTGTGATAGTGCTTCTGTTTGTATTATTAATGGTTGATAATGGCTATAAAAGACAAATTGAATTTCATACATAATTGTTCTGTTAACAGGATGGCACTAGTGACCTACGCAAATCTAGAATTACAAGTTATAAAGAAAGTAGGAGAGTAAAATTGATTTTTTTAATCTATCAATGAGAAATGTAGACTTTTATGTTATCTACCAATGAGAAATGTAGACTTTTATGTTATCTACCAATGAGAAATATACAATTTTATGTTTTGTTTAGCAATACAATTGAATCCAGTTATTTTTAACATGGTTTAATTCGAACTTTCATTATTTCGAACAAATTCTTAATCCTGACCCTTTGTTGTAAATAATGTTTGTTTATTTGAACTTGGTTATTTCGAACATCCCATTATTTCAAACGATTTTTCTATCCCTTAGACGAAAATTCTCCAGTTCTTTAGAACTTTTGCATATTTTAATACAAAGAAAAATAAGCATATTAATAAATAAAAAAACTCATGCATTTCTTCAAATTTCAAGTACATTGTGTTTATTCTCTTTCTAAAACTAACGAAAACTTTTCTTGTCCTTCAAACTCAAGCACACACAAACTTGCATATATTTTCCACTGCCAAGGTTGATTGCTTTTTCTACAACACATTCCCCATAGAAGTCAGCTCATCAGAAAAAGTTTATTGATTTGGTAAATATTCCGTTCGTCTATTTCGTCAGCTGACCTACAATGTGCGTATCATTTAACAATATTTTGCAATATATTGCACAAATTTATTGATAATTTTCTTTGGTTCTATTTAAGTTTTATAGCACTCTCCAACTACTGGTTTCCATATTTCTTTGTTATCATGATAGCCTTTCACATAACTTGTTAAACTCAAAGTTTTTTGTCACAATAATTTGTCAACTCCAGATCCAACTCCATCTCAGCAAAACCTTCATTTGGACATTCTCAGTAACCTTCTTGTTCTTTTAAAATTATTTTTGGTCTACCTATAAATATATTTATGCTATCGATTTTGTTTTATGTAATTAGTTTTTTCTTGTAGATAAAGCATTTTGATATTAGATTCCACTTCGTTTTCACATTAAAAGTTAGATTTTAAAGGCAATTCAGATATTTTGAACTCCTTTTATTTAAAACCTTTTTCTTTGTCCTTTGTGAGTTCAGAATAACCTGAGTCTACTGTATTTTTCTGGCTGCACAGGTTGAACGAATGTGTTATATTTCTTCTTAAAATGTCATATTTAGCTTTTTAACTGAAATATTATATTGTATATATATGGAAGCCATGGCCAGGTGATGGCCATAAATTTGGGAAATATGGTAATACAGATGTGTAAAAAAAATTGAGAAATGGTGATCTTTTAACTGACATACTGGGTGATCTTTTAACTGACATACTGGGTTAGTTACCAAGGAGTGAATAATATTGTTTTTCCATAATGTAGTTACTTTCTTCACCCTTGACCAAATGTCAAGAATTAAAAGAATTTGAAATTACATATTTTTGACTTTTCGTGATATCTATAGTGCTGTTACGATTTTACACTTCTTTAACTTTTCCATTATTTTTATTTGATAGATTCTACAAAGTTTTCTGGTCAGAAAAACATTTTTGGTAAACGATTTTCATGATTTGGTTTTTTATATTTAAAAAAAATATTTTTATAATATTAATTTTAATATAATTAAATTTTAATTAATATAATTTTTGGTGAAAAATAGTACAGCAATACTGTTTTTTGGTGAAAAATTGTCTTTTATTTTTTGTAATACTGATTTTATATGTCATTCTTTGTAGCATAAACAAAGAAAAATAATCAGTGTTCATTTGAAAAGCAGGACACACGAGAAAGATAATCAGTGTTCATTTGAAAAGCAGGACACACAAGAAAGAAGACACCATCAATGTGTTGTTTACTTTTGATGAACTTGAAAGGTTTATTTCATGAGTTCAACCCAAGGTTAGTATTTTGTTTGTTATCAGTTCAACCCAGGGTTAGTTTTTTGTCACTATACGAAAATAAAACAGTAGGAACACAATAGATTGAACATAGATTGTAATGTTGTCACTGTTATGTCAAATAATTTTCTTGCATTCTGCATAATGAAACTCACATTAAGTGAGTAAATTATTTGTAGAAAATCTTTTGGGTCATATATGAGAAGTTACGAAATATATTTCAGTCTTCGTGATAACCCTGTTCAATTATTGTACCCCATTCTTTTATGTTCTATTACTTTTTTTTTAAAGGTTTTTTGTTTTAATTGTTATAATTTCTGGCAATATTACCTTCGCACTTTGCGGAGATCATCTTATCTGCTTGCTGAGTATTGTTTCTTCGTGTTTGAAAATTTTATTTATTTATTTTTCTTATTTTTATATGTTTATTACTGTATTGTTTGTTGTAAACTGTTACTGCATTTGCACGTACACAAAATTTGCATTTACAACTGGGGAGAGTCCTCTATGTGCTGTTGCATGGTGTAAACAACGTTTTAAAGTAGCTGTGACACTTTTTTCTTCACTTTCATTCTGTTGTTTTTATTTCTTCTTTTTTTTCTGTGCTTGTTATGCCCAAATGACTGATAACAAGTTCATGGAACACTTCCAAAATTCAGGCATGTTATTTTATTTGACCGAGATGCATCATATGGCATTGTTTAAATAACTGACTAATAAAATTCCCAAGCCATTAATTATGAACTGTCCAGAAAACATTTAAAAACAGTAGCTTTATATGCATTTCTGTGTTTTATTCTATAGCAAATTTTTGGTTTATTCCTCGTTGTTGCTGTTTGTAGTTCTGCTGGGTTTACGTTTTGATGAGTTGCTAACTTGGAGTTACTATATCGTATTCATTCCATTATGGATATGGAAGCTCCTGGTTTTCATTGGCGCTTCTGTAGGAACCTTCATATGGACATACCATCCAGAATACAGGTAGAAACCAACTTGTTTCAAGTTTGCATTATCTAAATTTCTTTCATATCGCCTGCACAAGACGAAAAGGGAGTTGTCATTGGTTCAACTTCCCTATTAAGTAGTTGAAATGAGAAGTTAATAAATAGTTATGAAGCATGCATATTGCCTCCTGTGTTTCCATGAACAACTAGAACCTATAGTTTCTTAAAACAATTTTTCACTGTGAGAATTGTTGAAACTACGATTAATTAATGTTGTCCTGATCTATGCTTTCTCCAGTCTCACAAGGAAACAACATCTCTCCCATGTTGAGCATATGGAGTAAGATTAAAGAAAGTAAAATTCTACTTGCTAACTTGTTTCAGACGTTTTATAGAGTTTACATATTTTAAATATATCGTTCTGGTACTAAAAGTTATTTAAAAATTACCTATGGTGAGATTACACCAGCAGTCAATGGAGGAGAATATTTGTTTCTGGAACTGATGTAGTATACATATATGATCTTATATATATATTTCTTCCTGCATCTATTCTTATGAATAAATCACAAATTAATCCTTCAATGCATGGATGTTTCTCCTGAATAAACCAATCTTCTTTCTTATAGAAAACCTATATAATTAAATGAGGAACCTGGGCGTCTTATCAGCTTTTTCCAAATATATTTTACCATATACTCCAATAATTAACCCCCTGGAAAAATCAAAATAGCTAAGAAATTAGCAACAATTTAATTAATTCCAGGGGACACTATGCATTAAAGGATTAACATTTATCTCCATTATACACAGCAAGTCCTTTCTTCTCTGTTTAAGAAATAGTTAATCACACAATTTTTTATAAACTTTCGTTTCAAGATGGATTTTAAATGAGAACTTACTTCCCTACCATTATGTTGATCGTTTTTAAAGAGTATGCGAACATAATTTAGTGACTGCTGTTTCTTTTAGACGTGAAAATAGTGTGGACTTACAAGCCATGCTGATATCAGCTGGTTTCCACATCTTCCTATTATTGTTTGAGTTGATGTTAAGTACAAACTTGGAATATCATGCTATCCCATACCGATTGGTTTTTATCCCAGTATACTGTATGTCCGTATTAGCAATTGCAGGCTGTGTTTGGGGATTCAGACATGAACGACAACTTGAGGTAAGCTTTTTTTTATCACAGTTACCATACCCTCGCATGTAAAAGTACCAGCAACTTCCAATCTGCTAAGTGAGGAATTTTAAACCTTGCCTTGCAGTCAGTAGAATCATCAAGTCTTTGTAGACGAATTGCAGCGTTTTTTTGGAGTTAGATATGATTCCTATTGCTATTGGGTTTTTTTCCATTGTTGCTATAAATTTTTGGCCTCCAAATTCCAAATTTGGTATAAAAACGATATAAAAAAGGTTTAAATTAAAAATGAGATGGGGCGTGTGTTTTTGTGATGGGCCTTTATCCTTATGGTCTACGGCTTTTTAGAGCACCTTTTTTTCTATTTAGACTAGGTGTCCCAATGACACCTTACAAACATGCACAATGACCGCACCACTAGCTGACGAGGGCAAATATTGCATATTGACAGACTAGTGACGCACACAACATATAACACTTAATGAGCGTGGCCTCGCGAGGACAGTAGGTCCCTCCACGTGGAGACATTGCTCAATGTCTCATCCGTGAACTTCACAACAATAATTAAATTAATCGTCTCTATCAGGGAATCGAACCCTGATCGCTCAACACAAGGCAAGAGCGCTAACTACTACACAACGGATTGATTATTGGTTTCTGCGTGTGTCATCGTCTGTCTCTTTAAATTTTCAATGTTAGCCACTGTTCCATGTATAGCACCCAATATGCCCTGTTTAACCAAGCACCCAATATGCCCTATTTAACCTCGTACACAATTGCCAGAAATGGCTGGCTAGTTCGGAAAAAATAGGCGCGATACAGATGGATTTGTCTAATGCTTATGATTGTTTGCCTCACGATTTACTCATAGCGAAATTAGAGGCTTATGGATTGGGATATAAAAGTCTGGGATTCTTATATAGTTATCTCACTCATAAAAAGATCCGTTTCCGTATTAGTTCGTCTATTAGTAAATAATTATCCGTACTGCTAGGTGTCCCACAAGGATCAATACTTGGTCCTATCTTATTTAACATTTTCGTTAACGATCTGTTGCTTTCCAACTTTCCAACATTTCGGACATCTGTAACTTTGCTGATGACAACACATTATACGCTTGGGATTATTCTGTTGAAGAATTCGACAGACGACTAAATAGTGACATTTCTAATGTCATAAATTGGTTTCGATGGAATGAAATGGTTGTCAATCCAGACAAGTTCCAGGTCATGTTTCTTGGTTGTGACGGTACTAGAAATGTTGTTATTGACAATGATACTATTTATAGCTCAAAGACAGAGATGATAAATTGAATTTCCAACCTTATGTTTCAGATATGTGAATGAAGGATAATCACAAGATTAAAGCTCTCCTGAGAATCCGACCATATCTTGATGTGCATAAAGCAAATCTTCTAGACGCCTCGTTTATCATGTCTTGTTTTAATTATTGCCTACTAATTTGGATGTTCTGTCCCAAAACAGCAACAAATAAATAGTATGGATTCCAGGCAGTGTAGAGCATTAAGGATTTTAAAGGACTGTATTTATGGATTTCACTAAATCTCATAAAATAACTGTTGGAGGTGGCTAAACTGATTTCGGTACATGCAAAACATTTGCATCTTCTTGTAATATAAATCTATAAATTTCTACATAGACTCAACCCTGAGTTTATGTGGAATCTTTTTGCACACAAATCTATAAACTATGATCTTCGTTTGAGGAAACCCTCCAGCTCTCCCTCCCTAAATCTTTGTGGAGAACAAGTTCGATTGTTTATCGCGCTAGTATGCGTGGAATCGTCTTCCAAGGGTCCAAAAAGAAGCTAGGATGCTGTTTAGGTTGGACTTAAGCAAGGTTGATAGTATCTACTTTCAGTGAAAATCTTGTTCTTAACCGTAAGAGTTTTTATCCTTTATTTTTTATTAT
>JANTOQ010079936.1:4622-16976 GCA_027564595.1 Bythotiara depressa | reverse complement strand
CAAATAACACATTCTCGTTGGAATTCATTACATTTTTCAATGACCTGTTGCAAGATCTGGATCTGTTCAACTGTTCCACGACTGCGTTGATAGGCTGCTTGACTTGACTAAATTGATGTTATCAGAGGAGATCTAATACGGAGGTAAATAATTTGCAACAGAACTTTGTATACATGGCATAAGAAGTTAATCGGTCTGTAGTTACCACAATTAAGAAGATCACATTTCTTAAATAGAAGAACAATCTTGGAAAGCAGTAGCTGCAACGGAATCTGCTTTGTTTCAACAATCATATTTAACAATTTCAGGAGCTGTTCATGTAAATTCTTTCCACCACAACGTAACATTTCAATTGTTATTCCATCGGGCCCAGGTACTTTACCAGACTTGAGGATGGTTAGAGCATGTAATAATTCTGCATGAAGTATTGGTGGAATGGGTCCATCAGATTCGGTGAAATACTGAAAAGTGCTTTACTATAGTAAAGTGTGCTGTAGAATTCATGCCATCTATCAAGAATGTCGCAGTGCTCTGTAAGTACGTTACCGTTAGCAGATTTGATACTCCATTCTCTAACGTTTTTCTCGCCGAAAGACTTAAGTAGTTTCATGACTCTTGCTGGGTGAGTGGTAGTGTTTGAAGTTCTTTGTTAAGATTTTCAACATAAGCAACTTTATCTATTTTGCAGAGCTTTTTCGCATTTGCTTTAGCGATATGGTATTCGAGAGATGAAGACCCATATGTTTTCCGAATTGTATGTTTTTCGTTAATAAATTGTTTGGTGCTGTCACTAATCCACTCTTTGTCGAAGTTTGATTCAATTTTACCAAGGACGTGTTTGAAGGATTTAATTAAGGCATGCTCAATTTTATCCATAATGTCCTGACTGAAGTGTGGTGACCACTTCACTAAATTCAAGGGCAGTTTTTTTATCTTTCAGCTTCCCAATGTCAAAATGAGGCATTTTGTTTGTATCTATACGCTTAACGAAGAGTAATTTAACTTTACAACGTAATAGGCGATGATCACTTATATCTGGTGTTGATAATACATGTGTGTCAGTGATATGCTTGCGAGTGGTAGCACGAGCAAGAATGAAGTCGGTAGTGTTTCGTGTATGATCACCAGGAGCTTTCCATGTCCATATGTTTAAACAATGGGTTAGCAACAATTAGGTTAATCTGTTTACAAAAGTCAAACAGTAGTGAACCACGGTCATTATATCCACGCTGTGTATTATTGTATTGGCCAACAGTATTGGGCTCAAAGGTGTGGAGACCACCAATTTTTGCATTAAAATTGCCATTTACAAATAATCAATCTCGTTTTGAAACATTGTTGATTATATCCTGTAGCTCAGTGTAAAAATTCTCAACTTCATCGTCGGAATGAGATGTTGTCGGGGCATAGCATTGAATTATAACAATGTTATTGTATTTCCCACAAATTTTCACCAAAGCGATACGTTCAGATATACCATTAAATTCAATTACACAGTCTTTGTGCTTTTCATGTACAAGAAAACCGATTCCATCTCTTCGATTACTATTTTCATTAACCCCACTTTATACAAGGTGATTTCCTTTAACGACCAGAACAAATGTCTGTTTTAATTTTGTTTCGCATAAGCCACTGATGGCCCAATTGATATTTTCAAGTTCAACGAGAAGATTGTCCAGATGTTCTTCATGCAAGGTACGTAGGTTGTAAGAACAGATGTTAAAAACATTGTTCGGTTTGATATAACTTGAATTGGAGAGAACATAACTTCTTTTCGGTTTGTACATTTTCGTTATAGCATAAATCCCACTGTTAGCCAGACATCTGTAGCATTGACAGAGACCTAAAACATAAAGGGCAGAGCTCCTCTTTCTGGAGTTACCCACTTTCAATTATGGGGTTACCCAGTTTTGCCGGAGATTACCCCCGTAGAAGGTTCCTTATACTCAGTGACTTAAAAAGTTAGTGTGAGTATTTTTTTTATCTGTCTATATATCTACTAGCCTTATCAATTTGGATTTTTTAAATTATGGCTAAGAAGTAGAATTTTCCAATTTTCTTACTAAACATAAAAAAGGATACAAGTTATGTATGGTATTATCAAAGTTGAAAGGTTGGAAAATTGTTGCTTCAAATATTTTTAACACAAATCTCAAAGATACATAAGTTGTAGAACAATTACTCATAATTAAATAAACTAACTGTTTGCATTTAAAACATTGTTATTAAAAAATCTTCTTAACTTTAATATTGTATATAAGAGTCAGTGATGAGGATCAAGAAATAAGAGTCAGTGATGGAGGATCAAGAAAGGAAACTATGAAAGCCACAAAATTAAAAAATTGTTTCTTTAGATATTTTAGGTTTTTACTTGTAAATAGGGAATTTCTGAAAAAAGCATTTTATTTTATTTTATCCATTGTTGGATTTTGTCTTTTGATATGCCATCAAATTGTTCCCATGATCGTAACAAATTTAAAGTAAGTTTCCTCTTTAAAATGCTATGAAAGTGCTCCATAACTGTTCACCCAAGAGAGGAAATATTGTATTCATAAAATAGAAAACATGTATTCAGGAGATGGAAATGTCATATTCATGAGGCATGTTATGGTTATGTAAGAAGATGTTAGATCTTTATATGCTATGTTATTTTTATACAGTATATTAATAATTCCCTTTTAGGGAAAGAGAGACACTAAAAGTGGAACAAACTGTCCGATATGAAGCATTAAAAATTCGATGGAAGAAGATTTTAAAAACACTTGTTAATGACTATGAAGGTGTTCGCTATTGTCCAAAATATTACTCTGCTTGTCCAGAAAATGCAACAGAACATATGGAAACCTTTCCAACTGGTAGAGCAAGCAGATCTACTAGCATCACAGAGGATATTTCAATATTAATAGAAGAAGTCAGAGCAGAAAATGTTCAAAAGTGTGTAATGTTGCCAATTGGAGACAATGATGATGATATAGAAAATGAAAAAGAAACAGATATTGAGTTGAAGTCATTTAGTTTATATTGTCGTGAAAATAATGAAGTTGAATTAACTATCCCGGAAAATATGCAGAACTATGATGAAAAACCTTCTAGTTATGAGGAAAAACTGATTCAAATTCATCAATTGTTAAAATCACGAGGAAATAGTGATATATGTGCTGGTGTAGAATTGAATAATATAACAACAACACAAGAACATACATCCAATGCACCACCTTGTGAACTGTCAACAAGTGAATGTCTACAGGATGATATATCAAACAATATGATAACAAAAACTAATACTGACCGGTTAGAATATAATGCGATTGATGACATCGCAGAAGCTTTAGCCGATGCCATGATAGATGTTGATGGTAAATCTGATGCATTTCAAAGAACAGAACTTATGACAGTATCAACAAGCAGTAATAATGTAATGTTACAAACAGACTGTTTTGATTTAGACTATCCAGAAATATCTCCAAGGTCATTGTATGTGGATGTTAGTCATATTGATCAATCTTCTTTGCCTGAGCCAAACGAACCTACTATATACTGTGCTATTCCATTTGGAGATACACAGAAGGAACAAGACACTTCTAATGAAGAAAACGTTGTTTATCCCAATCCATTCACACTTTCCCCAGAGTATGTAAATAACCAGGAATCTTTATATTCAAAATCAGAAAAATTTAAATCTATTGAAATATTTTCAAATCTTTCAAAACATACAGAAGCACCTGAAGAAACACATACTGTCCAATCTAGTTCAATTGATATTACTACACCTACATCTGAAGTTCATACAATTACTGAAACTGCTCTGCAAAGTGTTGAGGAAATTAGCACTCAAACTGTTGATGTATTTTCTGAAGAAAGTGTTGAAATTTCAAATGATGAAACTTTCCAAATTGATATTGATAATCAAATTGAAAATAAGAACATAAGACATATTGACTTTGAAGACTGTTGTACACCAAATCTGGGTTTATTCACACTTGAACAGTGTAGCATTCAAGATGAACATAATGCATCTCCTTGCAATGAAACAAGTGAAATTGATGAAAATAATGAAATACCAAGTACATTAAATGGAATCTTTAGTATTCAGTTGAACAAAGACACTAATGATGATACTTTAAACCACCAGTTAAATCAAAATACACAGATTAATGATTCAGATACCAATATACATTTTGATGTAAGTTTGGATGATGCAAACAGTGTCTTGCTGTACCAATCTGAATGCTTGCAATATCCTCATGAAAATGAATATACAAATATACCTAACAAAAACAACAATATGTGTTCGAACATAGTTCCAGACACCTCATCTACTATTAATTTATTAGAAAGACCGAATTATCTTGATATACCTGTGACCACAACATCAGATTTAACTGAATCATTTGTTGAAGAGACTGATGATCATGTGGATGGACTCCCTCACCATGTTAGTAGTACTCCACATAATATAATAAAAATGGACTATATATCTAAAAGTCCTACAGGAGAGAATATAGAAAAACTTCCACCATGGATTGCACAAATGATTAACGCCAGTACACCACCAAGGTGTTCTCCAAAGCACAATGTTTCATCTGACACAAAAATTGAAATGAAAGTTGTGGCAAGAAAGACTTCTGGAAACAAACATATTTTTTCACCAATAAACAAAGATTTAATTCTGGATAAAGATTTACTAAATATCGTTGAAAATGCAACTAAATATTTAGAGGAACAAGCGAAAATACACAGTGCACCTTCAACACCAAAGGTATTAAGTGGAAGAACAACCCCAACGAGTAATGAAACAAACACTTATTCAAAGGAGAAGCGAACTATAACAAGACTGAACTCAAAAAAAATAAGCACACCAAATGGTGCTTTCATGATGCCACTAGCTGGTGTAGAAGCTGATTTATTTCTGAATACAACACCAAAGTTTCAGTTTGTGTCAAATGGTATTGATAGCGTTGACTTTCCTAGTGGTTCAAAAAAAGGATCTGACACTTTATTCAAAGATTGTCCATATTGTAACTTTAAACCTGAAGCTTCTACAAAAATAATTCTACCAGCCTCGTTAGGAGAGGATCAATTAAAGTTCATGGAGATTCAGGCTCAGGTAAATTAATTAATTAATTAATTAATCCAGCCCAAACTTATTTTATTTGAAGAATAGAAAAAAAAATTCTGTTAGAAGCCTGAAGCAAAAATGCAAGCAGGGATTATACTTCTAGGATATGAAAAATGGGCTCTTCCAAAATACATCTTCCATCGTGCAAAATTTGGGTTCATCTTCCCAAAAGAAATTGTATACCCACTACTGATATAAGTATTCTCTGCTCGGAAAACTGAATCATATAGGCTAAACAAAGAATTGATTAGATTGTGTTCCAGAATATGTTTATTTCTAAACAAAATTTGTACCTCAACTGTGGAGAATCTTTTTGCCAATTTGAAATCAAGAGTAAATTCCCTACAAGTGTCCCAATGCTTTTCACAAAAAGTGTATAATAAGCATTTTTTATCACCTATCACATCGTAAAATAAAACATTAAGTGTCACAATTGGTTTTGTCTGTTGTAACAGCTAAATAATTTACTTCTAGGTGTTTGCTGCCAGACAACCATATAATGATGCATTAGTGTCAGCATCCATTAGAGTAATTGATAAAGATGTACCAAGAACAGATCGTGAGTTACCACAGTTTAAGTAAGTCAATTTGTTGTTTGTTCTTGCTTTATTAAAAATATTTTGTCTGTTAATTGAATTGTCCATTATTTTTCTAAGGAACCTGATTATAATAATATAATTGCATAATTTACTTTGCTGTCTTGTTTTGGATGTTATTTGTTTATGGATGTACCACAGGTGTACAAAATGTTGTAGATGATCACTGCATGACAAATATGTTTTCGTTAATAATAATCCTTTCTTGATATTCAGCATTGAAAGTCTGAAAACATGAACCTAATAAAACTAAATAAATAAATATAGAAAGAAATTTGGAGTTTCTTCGAGGAACATTGTTGGATAAATATTGTTGATGAATATTCAATGATTATTTGTTACTGTTTGAATGTCTCAGAAAGTAAGCAAATAACACATCTTACATCTTTTGTTAATACAAACCTTACATCTTTTGTTAATAAACATCTTATATCTTTTGTTGATATACATCATATCTTTTGTTAATACACACCTTACATCTATTGTTAATACACGTCTTACATCTTGTTAATACATGTCTTATATCTTTTGTTAATACACATCTTATATCTTTTGATTTGAGTGTTTGTGTCTGATGTTTCTTATGCTTGTTTTTAGGGGTGATGATAATCCAGGTTTATTAAAGTTGAGAGATGCCCTTCTTACGTATGCTTTTTTTCATCCAGGTAAGTACAGATAGAAAACCTGTGTATGTGTGCATTTACATACGTATTCACCATAAAATATGATTTAACATTCTCAAGAATGTATTTCTAGACCTCATTATGCAAATAATACATCCATTGAAATATGTTTGTATTTATCATGATTATGCAACATTGCAATTATTTTTTATTTTGGAATTTGATTGATATATTATTCCTGAAATATGGAGTTATTTTTATGACCAGAGTTTTAAATTGCTCCTGTGATTTTTTTGTGGTCGGTATTTAGAAATTTATTTACCATTAGTGACTATGAATTGACCATTATAAAACTTTGGACAGTTAATTCTTAAATATTTACATGTGTTTACAATTAATTAATTACACGCCATGACATCAACTAAACATTGTTTTTGCAGAAGTTGGCTATGCTCAAGGAATGAATGATATTATGAGTCGTTTTCTTGTTGTCATGGATACTGAAGCAGAAGCATATTGGCTGTTTGTGAATTATATGGAACATTTTAAAAATGACTTTATGGAGGAAGGAATGCTTCGAAAAATAGGTATATAATATAGCAAAATGTTTTTCTCTGTGATATTGCTACAATATAATTTTAAATTATAAAACGGTTGAAATTTAAAAATACTCTAAATGCTAAAGGACAATTTATTAACAGAATATCCTTGAGAGTAGGTTTTATATTAAAGAGAGTCTATTTCCTGGTGGTGACTGTATACACAGGCAGTTGTGAAGCTTCATCAAATGTTTTTTTTAATTGTGTTTGTTCATTTGGTCTTATGTGATCATTTTGAATGTAACAACATAGCCAACATTTCATCCAAATCTGAAAGGGGCTGGAGATTCAGCTCAAATTTTCTTTATTAATTTTTATCCTATATTTTATATATTATTGGATAACTGAAAATTTAAACCTTGGTTGTATTATCTTTGGTTAACAAACCAAATCACAAGGTATGAAAAATATAGATATTTTTACAATTAACAAGTAAACTGAAAATTTAAAAAAAAAATTTTTGTATTGTGTAACACTTCTTACATAATGTCAGTGAAAGATACTATATTATTATCCTTTATTACCCTAAGGGTTTTTTTTTTCTGGAAACAAAATTTCACAAGTTACCGTAAGGTTGTGTAAACTAAATTTCACGAGTTACTGTAAAGTTGTGGAAACTAAATTTCACAAATTTATGTTAAATTCACATAATCATAATCCTGACAAATATCTTCTTGTGTTGCACATTTAGTTTTGGTTGAGCAGTTGTTGATGAAGATGGATAGAGAACTCTATGATTTCTTACAAAAAATGGATATGGGGTTGATGTTCTGTCATAGGTATGTTTCACTTCATAAGAGTAGAGACACTATGGAAGGGGAGTGTTAATACAACTTATGTCAAATGTTATTCTCCATAGTAATTTCACTGCTACAGTTTTGAATATGGTGCAAAATTTTGTACTGTTCTTCCGGTGTATCATGTACTACTCTCAGTATGTGTGGCTGTCAGCTGTGCAGTCATCTAGCCAATCAGAATTTAAAAATCCATCTTAACTAACAACCTGTATTTTACATAAGTCATGTCTAGACAATCAATAGTTTACATCAGTAATATCTACCTTGTTGGTACTAATTTTCATGAATTTCGAAATTCTTGAAAATATGTACCCGCAAAACTTTCTCTTAAAATGGTATGGAAAAACAAAAAAACTTGGTAATAGTAATAGTGATGATGATGAATTGGGTCCACCGATATACGATAGAAATGCATTTGACCGTTTCAAGGACTTCTTATATTCTATATATATATACATATTTCAATTCACATACCTGCCAAAAGGCCAAAAAATTCACTCGCGAAAATAAGTATCCACAAAAATTAGTACGAATAAGGTAGCTAAAGTGAAATTTTACATCAGTTATATTTAGCCAATCTGAAATTTTACATCAGTTATATCTAGCCAATCAAAATCGTACATCTGCCATGTCAAGTCAATCAGATCTTTGTGCAAAGAAACAATGTATTGAAGTGTATTTTTATACTTTGAAAAGGATATTTTAAATACTGGCTTTGATGTTTCGTTTTAGGTGGTTACTTCTGAACTTTAAACGTGAGTTTGATTATAAAGAAGCTATTCAGTTGTTTGAAATTATAAGTAGCCGCCATCTTGAAGTCTCATCCTTGGAAGCAGAGATGGAAAGGCTCAAAGAAAGAGCAAAGGAATTTGAAAAAGATAGTAAAAATAATTTGTTTTTGTTTTCTATTTATTTATTCTTATTTTTTTGTATTGGAATGTTCATGTGTATTTCATGTATGTAGCTGTTTAGCTACTGTATGAATCCTCATAGGTAGGGTGGATAGAAAATGCCAAAAATCTAATTTCCAAGGTGCTGTAATTGAAGATACAGAAAGAAAGGCAGATTACAATAACAGTCACATTTGCCGGTTAATTGTTAGGAATTTTTAATTAGAAGATTGAACAGTGTACAAAGTGATCATAATTCAATGTGCTGTATTGAAGGATGGAAATAAATACTCGTGAGTACTCCGGTATAAAGAGCCCTAGTTAATTAGTCTTAATATGAAAAACTTGTTCCTAATAAGGGTAAAACAGGTGGGAAACACTGATGCATTTATTTGGATGATAACAGAAGACAAATCCATTCAATAAAATATTCGTACATTTGATTGCTCTGTTTCAGTAGATGGTTAAAATATTGTCTCATGCTTGCCATACAATGGTATGGCAAAGAAGTCAACACAGTACATGTGTCAGTGTGTTTATCAATTCAAAAGTCTCATACCAATACGATTAATTTTTCATAATTGTTGCATTGTTCATTATTTTATTTTTTTAGGAGCCGGTTCACATCTTGAAGAAATTTATTTATCTCCTGAGTATCCATTTGATATCTTCATATGTGTGACCATGCTTATGGAAACTCGTCACATGATCATGGAAACTGCCGATCTGAGTGCTGTTTATCAAATTTTATCCAAGTAAGTGAAGCCATATTACAATTTGCTAGTTATACTGTTTGCTTTGTTGAATGCATTTGATCTTTATTTAGAGTCTTGTCCATTTGAGTGCCTCTTATCCTACAAACATGTATAAAATCTATATCCGAGTGCAAAATATGTCAGTTAGTAAATACAGTCAAACAATGTTATGGATACAATAAAAAAAATATTTAAAATAATATACTAAAAATTTACAACGTTTCAGTTAAAAGTTAACGAAACAACATCCCAGTGCTTTCTCCATATTATTTCACTTTCAAAATTTTACCACCACAAATACCACGTTGTAGCAACATCTAAATGTTAAGAAAAACTTTTATTTTACGTTAAGTGAAAATATTTGTGTTAGAAAGGGTGGGAACGTTAAATCGTCACTATATAAATTTTTGTATGTAACTTCAAGTTTGTTTCGTAAAATTTTCAGCCAACTTAACAGTACAGTACTTTCCGCAAGGAACCATGGTTCATTGGTTACTATGGCCTCATTCAAAATGTTGTGTTCATTGGTCGTTTTTATTTCTCGCTCTCAATCTCTTTTTTCTTTGCAATAAGTTGTTGCTCAAATACACTGTTGTGAAAACATTGCGAAGATGTTTTCACTGGTTTGTGATATAATTTCTTCCAAGTCGATTATTCTCTTAACCAATTTCCTTATTTTAGTATGTCATAAGTTGATGTACCTGCCTGCTTAGCTTTTGAAGATGATACAGATCTGATAGAATGAGCTTGAAATGTTGTATTGTCAATACCACTAGCCTTGAAAGTTCCTATGGTAGTTACTGGGCAGATGGTTTGGTCGTCCTGAAAGATCAGGGGCTTGTTTTCCTTTACGAGAGTGTTTTACAGGATACCCGATGAAAACAAAAACATTTGGTTTGTTTTACACATAAACCATGAAAACGAATACATTTGGTTTGATTTACACCTAAACCTTATATCTAAATATTTGATTTCTGAGCCTCTTCCAATTGCGTAAAATGCAAGTAGCATTGTTAATTTATGTGTTAACTGTTTTATAGAGAGAGACTGATTTGGTGGTAGAGTTCTAAAGTAAACTAATACTTGATTACACTCCTATATAAACTACTATTTTGATTGGGGTGGTATGCCATTAGCTATTCCTGTCATAAGTCTACATACTCTTGGGATCCTGGCGGGTGTGAAGAAGTAATTGTAATCTATGAATTAATGGTTCTGCATGAGTTATTTTGTTTGCTATTACATCAGCAAGTCCACTTTGCCCAAAGCGATTCATAGCTAGACTTAGTCTTAGTGAATTTTCAATGAGAGTGGCAGCTTTTTTCTGCTGTCAAGGTTCTCCGGAAACAATCCAAGCCGCCAGTTGAATTGTTGAATTTCTGATATATGTCGTGTGTTTATTTTGATGGGTATTGTTGAAATTTCTGGCTTTTTGGGAGAAGAATGGAGTTCTTTGTGGACATTTTTAGCAATATGTGACACCAACTTGATGGTGTTAAACTTGCCATTGTGTGTTACAATCATAAGTGTTGTTTTTTCCTTTCAACTTTTTCCAATACCCGTCCGATCAAAGTGAAAGCATCTCCAGTTTTGCTGCATTCCATCTTGTTGCTTTGCAGTAAGGGTCTGCATGTAATTTTGGAGCTGATGACAAACTGGGAAACAAATTGGGTGTGCCAATAGTAAGAATATTTGTTTGAATGTTGTGGGGCATAACTTCCACTCGCTGATATTTGTTGTAAGTACCTTAGCTGAATCAGGATTGCTAATGATATGGAGATTCAATATCTTTTATGAGCTTTGCCAAGACCCTTCTCAGATAAACTTTCTGTGTGCCAAGACAATTCATTGTTCACTAGTAGTCCGCTATTATTCCGAGAAATTATATATGCTTTGTTGGAGTCATCGCATATTTTTTGGTGTTGATTATAATGCCTAGGTGTTGTAGGAGAAAGATCAGTGTCCCGGCTGAATGAAATTCCCTCCATTGTTGAGCCCAGCAGAATTATGTCGTCCAGATATATTATGATCCGGATGTTTCAGTAACGCATTTGGGGTTTTTGATAGTTCTGTAAATAACCCAGTGCTTGGCCTTGACCGAAGCACGAACACGGGAACTGTTATATTTTTCCTTGCCAATGAAACCGAAAATACTTCCTTGACTCCTTGCGTAGGAGGAGATTGAAGTATGCATCCTTCATGTCTAATCTTACTATAAGATTGTTCTCCCGCAACAGATCTTTTAATTCCTTCCTTCCTATTTAGAAGGGTATGAACTGATTCAAGTTTTTAAAATTTATGGTCGTCTGTGGCAACCATGCTTTTTCTCCCTGAGAAATGTTTTGACAAACAATCCAGGTCCTTGCTTTAATGCTACTACATATTCCTGGATTGCCTAATATCTTGCATTCAGTGTATCAGGACCTCTGGCAGTAGACCTGCATCTAACTGTCCAGGTTCATCTGACAGTAGCTTTCAAAGAACACATAATGGACCAAAAATGTTGTGTATTTTTAATTTTACTTGTCTTCAACAAGACCCCTTTGTTTTTGTCGGTCAGCAAAACTGAACAGCTAGTTTTCACGGTGTTTCAACATAAGAATTTGTTTATATGACGGTTGACATAATCCGTCATGATTTATGAGAGTTTGAAGTTCAGTATTGGGTATAACTTAGAATAACGATGGTGCTGTCGTCAATTTTTTGCTCTTTTTGTTGCGACGTTTATTGTGGGGATTGTGGGAAATGTCCCACAATGCGAACAGGTTGATGACCAAGAGAATGAAGTTTATCTCCTTTTCAACTTTTTATCTTTTGTGTGTTTAGAGTGTGATCTCTTTATCTCTGGTGAACTTGTGTGTTTAGAGTGTGATCTCTAGAGTGTGATCTCTTTATCTCTGGTGAAGCTTTTGTGTGTTTAGAGTTTGATCTCTTTATCTCTGGTGAACTTGTGTGTTTAGAGTGTGATCTCTTTA
>JANTOQ010079824.1:2439-27098 GCA_027564595.1 Bythotiara depressa | reverse complement strand
ATTGTCCTCGTCAGCTAGTGGTGCAGTGTTGTGTATGTGAGTGTCTGTAAGGTGTTAATACCTAACTGGAATAGAAAGAAAAAAAAGTGTCACATATTCTATCGCAATTAATTTAAATAACACGATATTCGCCAACACAGCTACTCTGAAAAACTACTTGGAATAACTCTTGGTAACATTTTAAGCTTTGACATACATGTGTCCAAACTTTGAAAAAAAGCTAGCCAACAAAAACTAAATGAATTGTAATTACATTAATTTTGATCAAAAGAAGTTAATTTTAAGCGACTTTATTTACTCGAAATTCTCTTATTGCCCACTTACATGGATGTTTCATAGCACTTTTCACTCTTAACAATAATATGAATAGAATACACGAACATTCTTTACGGTTACTATACAATGATAACTAACAAAACAACCTTTAGTGAATTATTATTAAAACGTAACTATTGTGACAATTCATCAACAAAATCTACAGGTATTAGCTACAGAAAGTTTCCAAATTAAACAATTTATCACCTGAAATATTAAGCTCAATATATTTCAAATAACTCACTTTTCATATGATCTAAGAAATCAGTCTAATCCCAGAGGAAGAAATGGATACACATTCAACTATGGAATTAACTCATTAGTCCAAATGAATATAAGGCATTATAATTTCTGGCAAAAATTTCAGGTAAAATTAAAAAATGGACTACTACAACACAATGTCTATGTAGATTACGTAAAATCTATATCCCAGAAATAAATTGGCTTAATTTGATCAATTATCCATCCTATTCGTATTTTTTTAATATGTAAAAATTTTAAAATATTTATTTTATATATGTATAACGTATTTATGTATTGTTTGTGTAGTTGACTTTAATTAGAGTATTATAAATCTATTATTGTAATTTGTCAACTTTAAATAAATGAAAGAAAATAAGAAAAATAAATTGAGTCACAATACACGAAAGATACCTTGAAATATCAGCAACTGAGATGTATAAAAATAAAAATAATAATGCGTGAAAAAAAACATAAAGTCTTTGACACATGCTATTGTTATATTTCAACTAGCTTGATACGTCTCTGATTATAGTCGTTCTAATAATATTGCGCCTGAAATTATGAATAATACATTCTCGATAAACAACCATCCCTACCAATTAAGAAATAAATACATATTTCAAAACTGGGAAAATCAATACCGTTTACTACGACACTGAAACTATATCATTAAATAAACCTGGGAACTAGTCCGAATAAGTGCAGGCTGTTGGAATATCTACATAACATTTATGGTGTATTTAGTATTTATTTAAAATTATATTGTTGTTAGTTGGTCGAAATAGTTTTATTTGTATTTTATTTTTCATTTGATTTGTATTGTTGTAACTATTTTTTGTAAGCAACAATAAGTAAATAAATACTACTAACAGTAATTAATAATAATGATAACAATAATGATAAAAATAATAATTGCGTAAACTAGTATGAGTTTCTTACATTTTGTTTAGCTGGAGAAGAACGGACGAAATGTACAATTGTTCAAATCACTTTAACTGACGTTAACGACAACGCCCCACGTTTTTCACCAGTATCTGCTACTCGAATAATATCTGAGAAAGCTCCGGTTAACTCCCCAGTTTACCAACTCAGCGCAACTGATCCAGATGGAGTTACATCGTACAAATACAATACAACAAAAACCAGTTCAGCGGTTATGAACAAATTTTCCTTGGACTCAGCTTCTGGTATTGTGAGTGTAACCAGCGGGAAATTGGATTATGAAGCCGCTTCAACCAATATAACCTTGTACTTTTATGCTCAAGATATGTCCGCACCTGGTTTTATGAGCAACGAATTTACATTAACAATAATGTTGAGTGATGTTAATGATAACTCTCCTATCTTTCCTAACTCTTTATACACGTTCAATGTAACGGAGAGTGCAACCGTAAATACAGTAGTTGGCAAAGTTGCCGCTACAGATCTGGATGGCACCCCATCAAACCGAAACCTTACATACTACGTACTTAACAATCAGTTCAGCAGTGTATTCAGAATCAACCAAAACGGAGGTGGTGAAATCACAATAATAGGGCCAATTGACTACGAAACAAAAAGTCAATATGTTGTGTCTATATGTGCTACTGACAATGCGGTTGACAACAAGCAATTAGTGCCTGCAGACGAACAGCGACGGGGTTGCACGTACGTTCTAATTAACGTGGTGAATGTAAATGATAACGCCCCAATCTTCTCACAAACAACATACAAGATTACGTTATCGGAGAAAGTACCGGCTAATTTAAAAGTATTCACTTTCATGGCAACAGATGGTGACATTGGGAACAATGGAGTTGTTCGATACCAGATACTTGGGAAATTCCCTTCAGCAGAATTTTCATTTAATACAACAACTGGTGTAGTGACTTCACTTGGTACACTAGATTACGAGAATGTAACAGCGTATAACATTTCTGTCCGTGCATACGATCTTGGCATACCTAATCGAACCGCCGATGCCTTATTGATGATTTTTGTAGAGGATGTGAACGACAACTCGCCCATTTTCGGACAAAGTTACTATCAATTTAGTTTACCTGAAAACAGTACGATTGGTACTAGCGTAGGGAATGTCTCAGCTACTGATCGTGATGGTACAACTCCAAAATCTAGCATAGAATATTCCCTGTTTGACGCCTCGAATCATATCTGGTTTTCTATTGATCGGTATACTGGCGTGATTCGATCTACTCAGGTACTAAGTTCAACTACCATCCAAACGTACAGGTTAACTGTATTTGCAACAGATATGGTTAACACAACGTCTTCATTAGAACGCAGACAAGATAGCGCTTTTGTAGAGATACAGATTATAAAAGTGCATAATCGTGCTCCAATATTCCAGAAAACAACTTTTTATGCAGCTATAAGTGAAAAGCAAGACAAAACAACAGAGTTCTACAGATTTAACGCTATTGATCCGGACAACGATGCCTTCATTTATCGGTACAGCAGGAACACAACAGTGAATCCAGATCAAAGTAAATTCACATTGTCAAGCAATGGAAAACTGACCGTATCTTCAGCATTCATTAATGACAGAGAGAATGGACAAGGAATATATACATTGTATGTTGAAGCATATGACATTCGGAATCAGTTAGTGAGCAATGAAACAACTTTAATAGTCAGTGTGGTGGATGTAAACGACAATTCTCCACGCTTCACTCAGAATCTGTATGACTTTAACGTAACAGAAAATTCGCAACTAAACACGTTGATTGGAACAGTTGCCAGTAGCGATGCTGATATTACAACAGCCAATAATCAAATCAAATACTACATCCTATCAAATCTGTTTACCGCTATATTCAATATCAACTCAACTACTGGAGAAATACGAGTAAAAGGTAATTTTCTTTCTTTCTAAAATTTGAACATATAGTACATTTGTGTGGAAGCAGATTTCTTGATTCATCCTTTCGTCAGTTTCATACAAAACCATGTATTTCAAATTTATTAAGTACTTCATCTAGATCTTGTATTCTTATTGTTCGATAGGAAGTGTTGACAGAGAAACGCAAGATATTTACTTTCTGAACATTATTGCAAGTGACAATGCAACGGATGCTGATGAATTAATCCCAACCAATGAAGGACGAATTGGGACAACGGTGGTTAGAATTACAGTGATCGACATCAATGACGTTACACCTTCATTCCGAAATGCACCATACACAATCACAGTATCAGAAAAGGTACCAGTAGGGAGGACTTTGTTTCAGTTCAGTGCAACTGACAATGATTTACAAATGAACGGAGATGTGACATATATAGCAAGAACAATCAATGCTACATTGTTTTCTTTGAATCCTGGTACAGGTATCATCCATCTAGTGAGTGCACTGGACTTCGAAACAAAAACTCAACACACAATTACCATATATGCCAAAGATAAAGGTAATCCTTCCCTTTCATCTACCAACGTGATCCTTACAATCAACGTGAATGATGTTAACGATTTATCGCCTGTATTTCAAAAGTCTGTGTATATAGTCGCTGTTACAGAAGGAACTGCACAGGGTAACACAATATTAACAGTAAAAGCTACAGACGGAGACGGCACTACTATTAACAAAAACATCGTTTATTCAGCCGTAAATCCAAGCAATCTTCCCGATTTTAGCATAGCCAACAATGGTAATATTACTATCCAGATTGTACCTGACCGTGAACGCATAGAATCGTATGAATATCTACTAGTTGCGACAGATACGTCAACAGATGCAACAGAACGTAGACAAGGAAGTGCATTGCTGATAATAAAGATAGTGGATATAAACGACAATGCACCTCTTTTCGATGCTAATTCCTATTCAGTACGCATATCTGAAAAGACGCCAATTTCATCTTCCATATTTCGATTTGTAGCTACAGACGCTGATAAAATCTCTGTTGTTTCATATAATCTGGTTAATGGTAGTGATCCAGTGTGGTCGAAGTTCCATTTAAACCAAACAAATGGCGATATAACTACAATATCTACCTTTGATTATTCAGTACAAAATTCATACATCCTACGAATACGTGCAACAGATAATGGAACCAATGCCTTATTATCATCTGATGTAACATTAAGTGTTTCCATTGTAGATGCTGCTGATGGAAACACAACTCTTCAATTTGGTTTACTAAGATACAGTACAAGTATCTCCGAAACCTTCCTTGTCGGCATACCTTTCATAACGACAAACGTAACTCCAAACCAATTATCTTCTGCCACTCGTTATTACATTGTTCCAGATTCTGCAAAAAGTCAGGAAAAAGTGCAGATAAATTCAACAACTGGTCAGATCTCATTGAAAAAATCTGCAGATTATGAAACAGAAAGATACTACGCATTTTCGGTTGTGTCTGTAGACACATCCGGAAAGATGTACCTAAATGGAACAACTCAAGTTCTAATCGAAATTCTGGATTCTAATGATGTAACCCCTGTGGTAACACCTGCTAACAAAACTGTATCCATAAGTGAAGGATCTACAATTGGTCAGATTGTCGCCGTATTCGTCACTGTTGATGCAGACACAGCAACACCATTGGCAGGAGGAATTATCTATGAAATGGCCGTACCTAATTTACCTTTCACCATTTTAAAACAACCATCTCAAACAACTGCATACTTAGTAACGACTTCTATTTTAGATACTGAGACAGTTTCTTCATATTCCGTGCAAGTTAACGTAAAGGACAGTGCCAACAACGTTGGCAACCCTTCAGTAATCACCGTTAATGTACTTGATGCTAATGACAACAATCCGTTATTTAATATCCCATTAGGACAGACCGCGTATACGTTCACGGTGCCAGAAAATAAGAATGTTGGTACTCCAGTTGGGACTGTCAATGCTAATGACGCAGATGCAACTGCTATCAACAAAGGTGTGAGATACTCAATTGTAACAGACACCTTGAATAATCATTTTGCTATTAATGCAACAACCGGTACTATAACAATAACCACACCGATCAATTATGAACAAACAAAAAGATACGAATTTACTGTGGTCGCTACAGACACAGCAATGCCAGATGGAACCAAACGAAAGGGTTGTGCGCCAGTCGTTATCGTTGTGCAGGATGTCAACGATAATCCTCCTGTCTTTACAACGCAAAGCACAGTTCCCGTAATGGAAAATACACCGGTTTCTACCACGATATTCACTGTGTCTGCTACCGACGCTGACAGTGGAGTTAATGGCAACGTAGTTTTTTCATCAAACATGGCGGCACCATTTTCTATAAATTCCCAAGGAAAGGTTATAATAGTTTCTAATTTGGATTATGAAACACCACCTTCTACATATGTAATGACTGTTGTTGCAACAGACCAAGGATCGACAAATATGACAACTGTTCAGCAATTAACAATTAACATATTAAATGCAAATGACAACAAACCCATATTCCCCAATGTAACATATGCAGTAGATGTAGCAGAAACTGGAACACTTAATAAACCGCTTCTTACTATCACAGCAACTGACGCGGACAGGAATGCGTTCAACAAAATGTCATATGAAATTATCAATCCTTTTGATAATATTGTCCCATCATTGACATTTCCATTTTTCATTAATACTACTACCGGGGAAATAAAAAATATTTTTTCCTTGGACCGAGAACGCCACGAGTTATATCAGTTTATTGTTCGTGCAAGAGATAACGGTTCACCAAGTCTATCTAGTATCACATTTGTAAACATTACAGTGACTGACATAAATGACAATACGCCTTTTTTTGAACAATCTGTATATAACATCACAATATCAGAGAGCACGTTAGTTGGGCAAACTATAATTCACTTGGTCGCTACAGATTTGGACGCAGGAGAAAATGGAAGACTTATATATAACATGGATGATCGCTCTGGAAAGTTTCAGATCGACCCAACAACTGGAGATGTTATAATTAAAGCACCATTAGACTACAACACCATAAATTCATATGAAATAGCTGTATTCGTTAGAGACAATGGTGCACCACCCAATAGAAAATTACAGTTTGGAAAACTTTATGTCTACTTGACTCCAAATAATAAAGTAGTAAACTATCCCGTATCTATGTATACTTTGTCCATTCTCGAAAGTTTAGCAACTGCCGGTACGTCCTTAAATTTATCTCCAATTCCCTCTTTAAACATAAATGGCTTAATAATAACATATGAAATAGAATTTGCACGATCGAACGACAGTACAAAATTCAAAATAAATTCAAATAATGGTACTGTGACTCTATTAAATACTTTGGACTATGAAAGTGAAACCAAACACGTGTTCATACGAACTGTGAAAGTCGGAACCATAGTATATGGAAAGCAAACGGTTATTATCCATGTTCAGGATAGTAACGACAATAATCCGGTATTCAAACAACCTACCATTCAGACGTTAAACATAAGTGAAGCAAGTGAGATTGGACAAGTAATAGCTGTCGTCAGTGCATCAGATTTGGATAGACGGAATCAAGGAAATTTAGCCTTTTCTTTGATGGTACAGAACGGCAAGTTCAACATTTTATCTTCCAATGACGTAGGTATAATTTATCTACAGGCAGAACTTAACGCCGAATTTGCACTAGTTCATAACCTTGCTGTATCTGTTAGTGACAACGATGGAAGATTTGGGATGTCTACGGCAAATATCACTATTAATGTCATAGATGAAAATGACAATTCACCAACATTTAGTAAAGCGGAATATGTATTCTCTAAGAATGAGGGACCATACCAAAGTTCTTTCGTTGGGAAAGTAACTGCGAGCGATGCTGACGCTACAACTCTAAGAAATACCGTTAGGTACAGGATTGTCGATACTGATGTGCAGTCACTATTTCTGATAGACAACAGTGGAAATGTTAACCTTCGAATGCAGCTGGATAGAGAAATCAATCCAACATATAGTTTCACGGTGGAAGCAGCTAATACTGATAATGACAGGCGCTTTGGGTTCTGTTTAGTAACCGTCATTGTTGGTGATATTAACGACAACCCACCGATTTACGCTGGAGATACAACATTGAGCTTTTACGAGAACATGCCTATTGGATCACTTCTGTTTTCAGTGGCTGGAACCGATCAGGACATTGGTAACAATGGAAGAATAACCTATGGCTTAGAATATGTAAAGCCAGGCATTGGTAATGCTGCTGGTATCAATGTTGATCCTATAAGCGGTAAGGTTACTTTATTAAATTCATTGGATTATGAAAAATCACATGTGCACCAGTTACAAATTTTGTTCCGAGATTATGGAAGACCACCAAAAGTACTCATTAAAGCGTTCACTGTAAATGTATTAGACATTAATGACAACAAACCACTCTTCACCATTCGGCCAGCCACACAATATGCCGCTTCATTACCGGAAAATATGGTAAGTGGAACAAACGTAATTCAAGTTATTGCTACAGATAGAGACAGTGGAATAAATGCACAGATTACATATGGAATTGCCGCCTTTTTTGGGGCATCACCTTTTGCAATAAATAGTACTACAGGTTTAATCACAACTACACAACAGATTGACTATGAAACGAGACAACGTTACCAATTCTTCGTCAGCGCGTCTGATTCTGGCAATCCATCTCAAACAGATACGATTCTTGTTGATGTCAGCATCACAGATCAAAATGACAACTCTCCCAATTTTTCAACCTTATTTTATAACATTACAGTTCTTGATGGGACTCCTCAAGGGCAATCTATTGTCAAGGTTAATGCAGTAGATAGAGACAGTGGACTCTTTGGAAAAGTCGTGTATAGCATTGCGAGTGGGAATAATGCTGGACTGTTTAACATAAATACACAAACTGGAGTTATCACACTTTCCAGCATAGTTAACTTACAGCAAAATCCTTCCATGTTATACAACCTAAATGTCTCAGCAAAAGATTCGGCTCAAAATAATCCTCGTATTTCTGCTCAAAATGTATTGATACAGGTTAACATTCTAGCTGTTACAAGTAATGCGGATCAGCCAATGTTTTCCAAACCATACTTAGAAATTACCATTCCAGAAAATCAACCGCTAGGCGTCGTTGCACAAACCTTTGCCTCGGGAATAGGCATAAGCTATAACATTGTGTACGATGACTCGGCTAGACCAGATGCCAGAAAATTCTCAATAAACGCAACAGGAGATATTTTGTTAACAGGTGCGTTAGACTTTGAGCAGTACAGGTACATAGCATACTCCATCAGGGCACAAAGTTATGGAAATTTGAACGGTACGCAAAATGTTTTTGTTAGAATTCAAGATGTTGATGACAACAAACCAGTCATCTCAATCCCTCGGCAAAGATCGGTATCTATACATGAGAAGTCCAGGGTAGGACAAATTATTGTCGCTGTCAGCGCAACAGACATAGATACTTTGAGTAAAGGAAAACTAACATTTTCATTGCTCAACAATTTTGGTAACACATTTACAATTTTTAGCAACAATGATGTGGGTGTTATCGTTTTGAACAAAGAATTAGCAAGTGGAATAAACAATTATAATATTCAAGTGGCAGTGAAAGACCCAGCCAATAATCGTGCAGACGTTAACGCAGAAATAGTTGTCTCAGTAGTGAGAACTAATGAACCAATACCAGTGTTCAAATCTTCTGTGTACACTTTTAATGTTCCTGAAAATCAAACCAACCTTGTATTTGGACCAATAAATGCCACAACAGTGGGAATAACACACTTACGCTACACTATATCCAATGTAACAAGCGTTTTTGGGGCGTCATCAATATTTTCTCTCAATGCTACTACAGGATCATTTACTGTCATTCCAGTCTTAGATAGAGAAATAACTTCATCGTACATATTTACCGTAATGGCCAAGTCACTTACATCACAAACTGCTTTTGCCATAGCCACAGTTCATGTTATAGTAACAGATCTCAATGACAATACGCCTGTATTCGCAAGTCCAAAAGCGTACAGTGTCTCTGAAGCATTTCCATCAAATTCATTTTTATTTCAGGTACAAGCTACGGACGCTGATATTAATCAAAATGCAAACATTATATATTCCATTCTGTATTCAACACAGGGTTTGAATTTACAAATAAATCCAAACACAGGATATGTAACTTATGTCAGCGGTTTGAATTATGAATCGAGTACTTCACACACAGTCCGTGTACAAGCACAAGATCAAGGAAATAGTTTCTTGTCTGCAACTCAGGATATAATTATTACCGTCAATAATGTAAATGAATTTAATCCTGTATTCACCATAAAGCCAGCACAGCAAAAATATACACAAACACTTGCCGAAAACTCTGCAATCAATACCCCTGTGGTTACTGTAATAGCGAATGATCAAGATTCGGGATTATTGGGGAAAGTGATTTACACTATCCTAGATTCCTTTTCATCATTTCCTTTTACGGTCAATCCTTCTACGGGAGTTGTATCAACAACAGGAAATCTAGATTACGAAACCAACCACGTATATAAGTTTTTAGTGTTAGCATCAGATGGTGGAGCACCTTCGAGAACTGATGTCATTATAGTAGAAGTTATTGTAAAAGACGTTAACGACAACAATCCCATTTTCAATCCACAGACATACAGAGTCACAATAGCAGAATCGACCCATATAGGTCAAGAGGTTGCAAGGGTTTACGCTACCGATGCGGATGGCCCTACAAATAACAAAATTACATTTTCTATATTTAGCGGTAATCAACAGGCCAAGTTTACTATAAATAGCACAACGGGATCTATTTCGTTACAAAACACGTTATATTACAATGACGTCACACAAAGAAGCTTTAATTTGCAAATTACATCTATAGACAATTCACAAAATGCTCTCAATTCTGTTATAAGAGCCTCTGTTCTCATAACAGTTCAACCGACTAATAGTAGACAACCCATATTTACTCCACAATATCGGCTAATCACAATTCCTGAGAATACACCTACAAACAAAGAAATACTTAAAGCAACAGCCTACGACCCAAGTGGAGGTAGTCTTAAATACAGTATTATATATTCATCTTCCAAGCAGGATGAAAATGTGTTTGTTATCAACGATCAAAATGGCTCAATATCAATTAATCAAGCATTGAATTATGAAACCACCAGGGAACATAATTTTTTGGTTAAAGCTGTTAGCTCCAATAATAACCCAGTAATATTTGGTGTTCTAAGTATTTCAATAAAAGTAATGGATATCAATGACAACGTTCCTATATTTACATCTCCGATTAACAAAACAGTTACACTTAGCGAAGCAACGAATATCGGTCAAGAAGTTGTATTCGTGAGTGCAACAGACTTGGATGAAATTGATCAAGGAAAGTTAGTATTTTCCATATTAACACCCAATGTTCCTTTCAATATTGTAAACTTTGGAGACATTGGAATTATATATTTGTCAAGCACTTTGGATGCAGAAGCAACAACATCATATAAACTTGAGGTGTCGGTATCGGATAAAAATATCAATGGTCAGAAGCAAAACACAGCAACACAACGCTCTCTTATTAACATAAACATTGCTGACAGAAATGACAATACACCGGCATTTACACAGGCCATTTATTCGTTTACATTAGATGAAAATAATTCAACACCCCATTCTTTCGGTACAATTTTAGCAAATGATAAGGACGCAACCAAATTACGAAAATCACTGGTATACAGCATTTTTGAAAACAACATGCGTTCAACATTCGCCGTAAATGCAAGCACAGGTATCTTGTCTGTGTTGGTTTCAGTAGATTATGAAACAACGAAGAATTTTCAGTTCACAGTTTTGGCCGCTAATACTGATGATGAACGAAGAGTTGGATATGCTGTAGTTAGGATCAATGTAAATGATAAGAATGATAACCCACCGACATTTACTGCTCCTTTTACATTTGCAGTGACAGAAAACACCCCATCTGAAACACTTTTATTTAGAGTTCTAGCAACAGATGCAGACAGCCAAGCAAATGGACAGATTGGATTCTTTATGGAAACTGTTACACCGTTTGTTAATATGAGAGTTGAACAATTAACTGGTCTTGTTTATTTGGTTGGAAATCTAGATTATGAAACTGCACAATTACATAAATTCAGCATAATGGCAAGGGACAAAGGTACTCCTAGCAAAACAAACCAGCAAATATACACTCTTCAAGTTATTAACACAAATGACAACAACCCCAAATTTTCTGATACCAACACTTTAACGATCAGAAAAGCAGAAAACTCTGGATTAGGGAATATTGGTTCTGCTGTTGCAACTGACAAGGATGCTGGTGTATTCGGACAGGTTAGCTACAGTATTGTAAGTTCGACTGGACCAATACCATTTAGCATTGATGCATCTGGAACATTATCGTTGACAGATCAACTAAACTTTGAAACGAAGAATCGGTACGAGTTCTTCGTTCAAACATCCGATGGTGGAATTCCTCCAAGAAGATCTATAAAGCCTATAGAAGTGCTCGTTACGGACATCAATGACAACAGTCCCATATTCAATCCTTCTACCTATAATATCAGTATTTCTGAGTTATCTCCTGTAGGTTTATCCATGCTTACAATGACTGCAACGGACAAAGACAGTGGGGCATTCGGTAAAATCCAATATTCAATATCAAGTGGAAATGTAGACAATAAATTTACCATCCAAAGGGAAACAGGAGTTATTTTTCTAATTGGCCCACTTGATGCAAATATAATGACATCATACACACTAACAATTAGTAGCCAAGATAAAGGCACACCCAACCCAAATACAGGGGGTAGTGCATCGGTTCACATCATGGTTATAGACGCCAATAATCATCAACCAATTTTTACAACATCCTATCAGGAGATTAGAATATTTGAAAATCTCCCAGCTGGAAGTAAGATAGGCGATGCAGTTGCAAGGGACGCTGATAACCAAGTAAACAATTTAACATATAGTATTGTATACACTACAAACAATATAGGTGATGAAGCATTTGGAATCAATGCAGTTACAGGTGCTATCACGGTGAAGCAGGTATTAGACCGAGAAATGCGAGATATCTATATCTTTACAATAGCAGCATCAGATAATGGAAACACGGAATTAAGAGGGTACCAGACAGTTCGTGTTAATATACTAGATCAAAATGACAACAATCCACAATTTCTTAATCCCACTGATCAGACTATAACAATAAGTTCAGCAACCTTGCCAACTCACCCCATAGCTTTACTTAAGGTATCTGATGTTGATACAGTTAGTCAGGGAAAACTAACAATGTCAATTGTGAACAACCAAAATCTCTTTAAAGTAACGACAAATGGAAACATTGGTTACATAACATTACAATCGGTACTAAAAGTAACTTCCTTGCAACAGTATGTTGTTGAAGTTTCTGTAACAGATTCTCTACGGACCTCAACACCTAACGCATTTGTTAGGATTAATGTTTCACCCATGAATCAAGTTATCGGCCAATTGAAATTCGAATCTTTTGTATATACCTACGGGACTGCAGAAAACACAGCAGTCAATTTCTTATTGGGTTCTGTAAAAGCAACCGCGTCTAATTTGGCATCAATTAATTATCGTATCTTGGAAACGAATGTACCTTTTAATGTTAATACTACGTCTGGTGCAGTAACAGTGAAAAATAGTTTGGATTATGAAGCCACCAAGAGTTACTTTTTCCATATTGTTGCTGAAGCTACAGGAAACAATGTTACTTATTCAGCATTTTCTTCCATTATTGTGACAGTCACTGATGTAAATGACAATTCTCCTTTGTTCAAACAACTGTTTTCAGCATCAGTACAAGAGAACATTCTGATAGGTACAACCGTTTTAAAGGTTACCGCTACAGACAAAGACAGCGGCGACAATGGAAGAATACGGTATGAAATAAGCCAGGCAGCAAGTAGCCTTCCATTTGCAATTGATGCTAACACTGGTACAATAACCACCGTGTCACCGTTAGATTATGAAACGTCTACAGAATATGTTCTAACCATCAAAGCCAGTGACAATGGTTTTCCCAAGCAACAATCATTTACGAACGTGAAAATAACAGTAACGGATTCCAACGATAATCATCCAATTTTTGCACAGAATTCCTATCAGTTTTCTATACAGGAAGAATTAATCAGTCATAAAGTATCTTGTGTCATTGCACAGGATAAAGACTCAACCTCAAATGCGCAGATAACGTATTCATTGTCAACAGCAGATATTCAAACGTTATCATTATTTACAGTAAATGCAGCTGGTTGCATTTTTACGACAGGAAAATTAGACCGAGAAATAAAATCAATTTACTATTTAACGTTAAGAGCAACAGACGGAGGGATGCCTTCACTTTCTGGATATACGGAAATATTGTTAAATGTTAATGATACAAATGATAACATTCCCCTGTTCGCAAGCCCTGCATATACTGTCCGAATATCGGATCAATCAGTTTTAGGAACAACTATAATATGCTTGAAAGCGTCTGACTCTGATGCTGGCAGAAATGGTGCAATACGTTACAGTTTCACAAGTGGAAACATTGCTTCAATCTTCAGCATATCGGTAGATGGCACTATTGTTATAGCAAACAATCTGACTACCGTTGGATTATCAAATTATCAATTAATTGTTAAAGCAGAAGATGGTGGATCACCACCAAGATCATCAAGTGTTACTCTAAATATTGAAATAATCACTTCACGTGTTACTACTCCTGTTTTCCAACAAGCTTCATATAACAAGACTATACTAGAGTCAACTGCAACTGGTACCTCCATATTTCAAGTTCAAGCTCCATTTCAAGAGAAGAATATTACGTTGGCAGTCGGCTACGAAATCATAGCAACGTCTGTTTACGCAAATGGAAAATTTTCTATCAACTCAAACGGAGTGATTACACTACAACAGTCGTTAGATTATGAGCAATCAACGGTGTATGGGTTCATTTTGAAGGCGTATGGAACCCAGACTCCACAAGTGTTTACAACAGCATCAGTTAACGTGTTTGTTCAAGATGTCAATGATAACCCACCAATCTTCACAAGAACTGCATTCCAGACGTCATTAGCTAGAGACTCAAAGACAGGAGCCAATATGGTAACAGTGTATGCAACTGATGTAGATACTGGGGCTAACGGTGAAGTAAGATATAATTTCGAACCTAATGCTCCTTACGTTGGTGTATTCTCTGTAAACGCAATTACTGGTACAGTTTCGCTTGCACGACAACTTAATCTTAGCGATATCAAAACTTATATATTAAAGATAGTGGCATCAGACCGTGGAATAAATTCTCTACAGTCCACAACGTCAGCAACCATTACTGTAAACATCTATCCTGATAACATGTTCAAGCCCATATTTATTAACACGCCATTCAATGTCTCTCTCTCAGAAAACTCTGCTGTGGAAACTATAGTGACGAGGGTTCAAGCACGTGATGACGATTCTAAGCTTCCTCAGTCAGCCCTAAATGTAAGACCCGCAGCCGCCAACTTTGGTAAGGTCACTTATTCATTTTTACCATCGATAAAATCACCATTTCTTATGAGCCATGCTACTGGTCATATTATATTAGACCAATCGTTAGACAGAGAAAAGACACCTTCTTATGAACTGTACATTCAAGCGTCTGATGGAGGATCGCCAAGCCGTACAACTGTTGAAAGAATTATCATCTCTGTTACTGATGTAAATGAAGCGCCAGTGTTCAGTCCATTTAATTATACAATTTCTGTAAGTGAAGCGACTCCACTTGGATTGTCTATTTTTAAAGTTACTGCCACAGACAAAGATTTGGGTGTAAATGGTCAACTATCCTATAACATTGTTAGTGGAGATGCTAATAAATTTAGTATTCATCCACAAACAGGCGTTCTGTCTTTGATAGACTTCCTTGATTATGAATCAATCCACTTATACACGTTAGTAGTAACAGCATCTGACGGAGGAACGCTAGGACTTAAAAGCGTCCAAAATGCAGTTATAACTGTCAAAGTGGTAAATGTTGACGACAACCAACCCAAATTTGACTTATCGCTATACGAATATAGTGTGGACGAGAACACTAACAGTGTACTTGGAATACTTAAAGCTACTGATAAAGATTCCATCGGGGGAATGTCATATAGAATTGTTACTTCGATGAGCTCAACATTATTTGCCATTAATGCACAAGGAGTACTATCATTTTCAGGAGGTGATTATGAGAGTCAAAAGGTATATACCGTGTTGGTTCAGGCATTTAACACAGGAGGTGTTGGTTTGAATGGAACAACTCTTGTGAGAGTTTTGATCAACGATGTAAATGATAATAACCCTTACTTCACCACGTTGAAAGTAACAGCATCTTTTAGCGAGGCGACAGATATAGGACAAACGGTTGCAATCATATATGGAAACGACAGAGATACATCAGCCAACTCTCGTTTATCATTTACTTTACAAACACCAAACGTTCCATTTGTCATGGCAACTGTAAATAATACCGGTATAATTACACTGGCAGAACCTTTAGATTATGAGTTAATAAAATCATATACAGTTAGTGTATCGCTAGCAGATAACGGTTCCCCAATTCGTACTTCCACACAAAACGCATTAGTTTCCTTTACTGTAACAGACGAAAATGACAACGATCCTCAACCTGCATCTAGCAACCAAAACAATGTAATAAGTGTTAATGAAAATACTACTGTGGGAACAACGTTATACACGGTACAGTTCACTGATCGTGATAGTGGAAAAAATGGAGAGCTAGAATACATTATGGTATCACTGCCAGGTGTATCTATACCTTTCTCAGTAGGACGAACAAATGGGAAAGTATCTCTTTCCAGACCGTTCAATTCTTCTATTGAATCTCAGTACAGTATATTCATTTCTGTACGTGATAAAGGAGTTCCTGCAAGGAAGACTCCATTTACCTTAAAAGTCATCGTTGTTCCTCAAAATATTAATAGACCATTTTTCAGCCCAACACATTACGCGGCGCGAATAGACGAAAATACATTAGTTCATACCACTGTTGTAAAATTGAATATCATTGATAATGACTTGGTTGGTAACCAACATACATTTACAATAGAAAGTGGGAATAACGGTAATAATTTCCGTGTTAACAGTAAGGGTGAAATAGTTCTCAATCAATTGGTAAATCGGGAACAAATTGCAAAATATGTATTACAGGTATCTGTAGTAGATAGTGGTAGCAATCCTTTGAAATCATTGGTAAATGCCGAAGTAGAAATAACTGTGGTAGATGTAAACGACAACAACCCCGTTTTTAACAACAGACAACCGTACGTGAGATCTATCTCAGAATCAGCATCCATCGGAGCATCTGTGGAAAAGGTGCAAGCAACAGATGCAGACATAGGTGCAAATGGTCAGATTGACTATTCAATTATTGATAGTAGTAGTACATTTGCAGTCAATCCTTTAACAGGAGTTGTGACATTACTAAAAAGCTTGGACTGGTTTACGCAGAAGCAGTACACAATTTTGGTTGTTGCGTCAGATAGAGGAATACCTAAACGACAATCTATTGTATCAGTAACAGTGAACGTTGATGATGTGAATGAAAGACCTATTTTTATTCCTCCTGTATATACTGTCAATGTCATCGAGGCCATGCAGAAAGATGCATCGATATTACAAATTTCCGTGCAGGACAACGATATCACAGCTAGCAATGCGGTAACACTTAACATTGTTTCTGGAAACAGTGAATCTAAGTTTTATATCCAGGGTAATGTCGTGAAGATAAACAACACTCTGGATTACGAGAAAACAAAGAAATATCAGCTTTTAGTATCTGCCACAGATTCAGGTACGCCACCTCTTTCTGCTACTCAACTGGCCAGCATAACCGTCAATGTCCTCAACAACAACGACAACCAACCCCAATTCTATTTGAATCCTTACGCAGTCAGTGTTAATGAAGCACAATCAAATACAAATATACTGGCAGTTGCCGCAACAGACGCAGATGGTACAACAAACATAAAATACTCCATAGATAAAAGTTTTGACAGCCAATATTTTAGTATTCACCCATCTCGAGGCTTTATATTTGTGACTACTCCAGTTGACTTTGAGAAACAAAGAAGATACGCGTTTACAGTTAGAGCATTAGATAATGACAATCCTAGTTTGTACTCACAATCACTTGTTATTGTAACTGCTTTAGATCTTAATGACAATGCTCCAGTATTTTCTCCCTTGTCATATGAATTCAATGTTAAAGATACTTCCGTGGTTGGAACAATAGTTGGAAAAATATCTGCAGCAGACGCCGATAGTACAACAAATAGTCAGTTGGTGTATTACTTAAATGCAGGTTCCAATGTTCCGTTCACCATCTCGGATAGTCTTATAGTTATAACAGGAAAACTAGATTATACTGCCAAAAGCAAATACATATTCAACGTAAGTGCTAGAGACAGCGCTTCAGTTAACGCAAGACTGACTTCCGTAATACCAGCTACGGTAACAGTAAATATATACAAAACAAACGGAACGGCTCCTGTATTCCAACAGGAACTATACAATGTGACAGTATATGACAACATAACAAGCAACAACGTTATCCTAAGTGTCCAAGCAACAGATAAAGATAGCGGAAGGTTTGGAAACTTTCAGTATTTCATCAACCCATCGACTGACTCTAATTTGTTTACGATTACAAACACGGGAGATATCAAACTTAGAAATAATCTGAAGTTATCAATCAAGAATAGGAAAAGATATATTCTGTATGTAAAAGCCGCAGATGAATTGGGATTATTTGATATTTCGTACGTTATAATAAACGTGCAAGGAGTGCAACCATTAAACCTGTATCGACCTGTGTTTTTACAGACCTTATATATAATCACAGTAACAGAAGCCACGACAATTGGTCGACAGTTACTCACAGTGTCTGCTGCAGATGCTGATAATTCTCCCCTCTCATATACTATTGTTTCAGGAAACGATCAAGGTATGTTTACCTTGGAAAATAAAGGACTATTGCGATTACAGAAAAACCTAACTTTGACTGGTCCTACCCCAGAGAGATATGAATTGGTGATCATGGCAACAGATAACGCTGGAAAGACGTCAACAAATAATGCGAGAGTTATAATCAATGTTGTATTCCTAAACGATTATACACCTTATTTCATCCAGTCGGAATATCGCTTTAACCTCCAGGAAAATACGGTTCCAGGGGCTCTTCAGAATGTGACTGCCTTAACTGCTAACCATGTGTTAAATGAGAATGTGAGATATCAGATCATCTATGGAAATAACGTGAAAGGAACTGATTTTACAATCAACATTGTAACAGGCGAAATTAGTTCAGTAAGATCATTTGACCGTGAGGTTAGGTCTCAATATATGTTCCTAGTTAGCTCTTATAATACAGCTAAACAAGGCTCCCGGTTTAGAGATAAATCTTTTGTTGTTATTACCGTTACAGATATAAACGATAATACACCATCGTTTGGAGCAATCTTAGCAATCCGCGCATCCATATCCGAATCCGCAACAGTGAACTCTGTGATTGCAGTGGCAAGTGCTAATGATATTGATGCAGGACAAAATGCAGTTATTTCTTACTCTCTTGACAATACATTTGGTGGTCGTTTTTCAGTTAATACAAACGGCCAGATAAAACTTTTACAAATGCTCGATTTTGAACTAATCAAAACTTACTCATTGAATGTAAGAGCTACAGATGCTGGGATTCCACAGTCATCAGCAAGTATACCAGTAATTATCACTGTTGAAAATGTAAACGATCAGAAACCAGTTTTCAACCCTGCTACATATACCGTGTCCATCACTGAAAGCAATTCAAATTTACTTAACATTATACGCGTGACTGCTACTGATGCTGACGCCTTTGGAAGTGTTAAATATCGTATGTTAAATACACAATTACCGTTTGTCATCGACCCATCAACTGGCGCTATACGTTCTAAGGCGCCCGTAGACTATGAAACAACAAAATACTTTGACCTTGGTATCGAAGCATACGATTCAGGAATGCCAGAACTTTCAACAGCAGTGATTGTCCGAATCAATGTAAACGATGCTAATGACAATATGCCTATTGCTCTGCCAAGTTCTTACAACGTTCGTGTATCAGAATGTACTCCAGTTGGACAGATAGTGACTGTAATAACAGCAACCGATGCTGACAGCGGTACAAACGCAGAGCTTGTCTACACGATTAAGTCTGGAAATACAGGAGACGTGTTTCAAGTAAATAGTCAAGGTGTGATAACCGTAAAGAACGCCCTAGATTTTGAAACAGTTACGACATACAATTTAGTAGTATCCATAAAGGATAAAGCAACTCCGCCAAAATCAACGGCTCAACCGGTATCTGTAATAGTTACGGTCGTGAACGAAAACGATAATTCGCCAGGATTTTCCCAATTTACATACACAGCAAGTATTGTTGAAGGTACAGGGGCGAGGAATGTTCTAAAGGTTTCAGCAACGGATGCTGACCCAGGGGCAACTATTCAATACAGTATTTCAGACGAGGCAGAAACGTTCTCCATTGATGGCAATGGTAACATCAAAACAAAGGTTTCGTTAAACTTTGAAGCTAAATCTAAGTACATCTTTACAGTAGTGGCGAGCGATGGAAATAAAAATGGACTGGCTGTAGTGACAGTTAATGTAGGTAATAAAAACGAGGCTCCAATTATGCAGGCGACAAAAACATTCTATGTTTCAGAAACAGCACGTATAAATACCTTAATAGCCTGCATTACCGCCACAGACGTGGATGCGGGTATGGATGGAACGCTTGAATACACCATTACTGGAGGTAACACGGGAACCGTTTTTGCAATTAACAGAAACAATGGAAATCTTGTTACAAACAAAGCTCTTGACTTCGAGACAGTATCAAGTTATACGCTATCAATCCGTGCCACTGATAAAGGCTCTCCAGCCTTATCTGCAAGTAGAAACTTTATTGTAAATGTTCTTAATGAAAATGATAATGGACCAGTATTTGCAAATAACAAATTTGAACAAGCACTACCTGAAAATGAAAATTTCAATTTGGCAGTAACAGCAACTGATGCTGACAATCTCGGTTCACTAACATACGCCATCGTAACAACAGACGCGCGACCATGGTTCGGCATTAGTTTAACTGGAATAATAACCAATAAGACAGTTCTTGATCGTGAAACATGGTCAACGTTTGATTTCGTTGTAAAGGCTTCAGACAGTGGTGGTCGCGAAAGCATAGCTGAAGTTATTGTAACACTTTCTGATACAAATGACAACAGTCCTATCTTCAATCCAAAATCATATCAAAGTGTAATTGTTGATAATATCGATGTAGGTTCATCTATTAATCGCGTGTTTGCTACAGATAACGACATTGGGAATAATAAACAGATATCTTACAGTATACAGAGCGGTAACAATGGAAACTACTTCCGGGTGGACGCCAATGGTAATATTATTGTAAACAAAGCACTTGACAAGTCTATAAAGAGCTACACCCTCAATATTTTTGCACAGGACAATGGTCAACCAAAGAGGTCTGATAGTGCAGTGGTCACAATTACCGTTAAAGAGCCTATAAATGAAGGTAGAATAACATTTAACCAGGAATTGTATTCAGTTCCTATTTTGGAGTCCTTTAATACACAGCAATTAATAACAACGGTACAGGCAACTGTTGAAGTAGGTAAGACAGGGTCTGTCGCGTACAGTATAAAAGGTACTCAAAGTAAATTTACAGTAAATCAAACAACAGGTGGAGTTAAAAAGAAATCTTCGTTTGATTACGAGACGGCACGTGAACACACGATCTGCGTCACCGGTACCAACACTTTAAATCCAAGTATTTCAGCTACAACAAATATAAAAGTAATAGTAGAAGATGTTAATGACAACCCACCTATCTTCCAATCAACAACAATAACTGTCACTACGCGTGAGGACACTCCTGCCGGAACGTCTGTTGCATTTGTATTTGCCACTGACGCTGATTCTACTGTCAATAAAGCAATTACCTATTCCTTTGCATCAGGAAATAGTAAAAATCACTTCATTATTGGTTCCACAAGCGGTATTATAACAGTGAATGGTGTGCTTAACTATGATGAAGCTTCATCATATGTGTTGAGAGTCTCAGCAGCCAGTGGATCTTTAACTAGCGGTGCTACAGTAAATGTTACTATTAATGTGATTAACATTAACAGGTATAAACCGGCATTCAAGCAAAGTTTGTATAATGTATCACTCAGTGAATCGGTTTCTGTACGCAGAAATATCACAAGAGTTATTGCAACTGATGGCGATTTGGATGCAGTTCTCAAATATAGTATCATTGGTGTAGACAGCGAGAAGTTCGAAATTGACCATCATGGTGTGATAAGGAATCTTTTCGCGCTTGATTACGAGACACAGACCTTCTATCAGTTCTGTGTTCAAGTGGCTGATGCTAATACAAATGCCAATCTAGCTGTGACGTCAGTAGCTGTACACGTAATCAACATGAATGATCAAAATCCAGTGTTTACAGGTACATTTGCTGTTACTGTACCATACACGTGGCCCACTGGGGTTGAACTTATAAGAGTACCTGCTACAGACCCAGAAGGTTCATCACTGACTTACTCTTTGAAAGATAACATCAATGGTCTATTCGTTATTAATCCCTCCACCGCTGTGATTACAATCAATAAAACATTAACGGCAACGTCATTTCATAAAATCACTGTCATTGCTACTGATACAGTTTCACTTAAAGCAGAAACTTTTGTATCATTCAATTTCACAGGTAGCAATACACTACAAGGTGTGCTAAAGGCGACTACTACATCAACTGCAAACACGATGACGCTGGTAATGGATCCCCGTAGCACCCTTGGAAATGCATGGAACAATGTTCAGAGCTTTGATGTTTATGCTCAACCATACACTGAAAACGATCCTAACGGTAAGTAGAAAAGTAGAAGTAATTATTTCTCATTCTTATATTTAGAATTTACTTCTTACGTGAGTATCTCGTTAATATTTGTATCATTGGTTAAAGTTATAGCGATCTGGTACGAAGGCAGAAATTCGGGAGTCGCCTAAACTTTGGGATATCTTTGAAACTGAGTCTTGAATGGAAGGCCCATTAGCTAAAGAGGAAATACACAAATTCACGATCTCAAAAACAATAAATGATTGGAGAAACTCTTCCTTAAGCTAAGCTGTTTCTTTTGCTTAAAATATTTATCAAGATTAGAAACTATATAGAGAAAAATGATATAACTTATATTGTTAACGCGCTTGCATCGCATGATTGTGTACAGATAAAAAGGATTGTAGGAAGAGGTCTATAAACAGGCCATTGCATCTCTAGATTAATAAATGAACATATAGGATTTTGTAGACCTTATATTGTTTTGTGTTCTTTATACTTATTCTGACATATTTTTCATTTTTTGAACGTTAGTTGACAAAATTTCAGCCCCCGGTTGATACGGACTCTGTAACAATATCGTCGCTTACTTCGGAAGCTATTGAAAAATGCATGCGACACTAAATCATCTGTAAAATGTTTGACCTTAATGATACCTGAAGTCCTGATAAGGTTATATATAATAAAAAAACCTACTAGAAGCAGTTGATTGGTTTCGTGATCTATTCCCACCAAAGTGCACGATATATGTAAACTACATGAATTCTTCAAGTTACACTATTCCACTCTAGAGTACAATTTCAAATTCGTAAGCAGATATGTTAATTAAAATACGTCTCACCATCGTCATGTGTTATTTTGCTTAATTACCGCTAGTGTTAATTTTGCAACGAGCGGCATGTAAAATCCCGTTTGTGTAAAACGAAAACTATTATTTGTTGAAGAAGAACATTTTAAGAATATTTTGGGATTTTACTTTTTGAAACAAGTAAGCATATTCGAGTCTGATCCAAATTTCTCGCATGCAGTTTAAATTCGTTAAAAGCCCATGTTGATTTTGCTACAGGCGCGCAACCAGAATTTTCTTGGGGCAGGGGTTTCTTTAAGAAAGGGTATAATCATTTTGTGTTAGTATAAAAATTTATTAAAAACGAGTTATTTGTTAGCATTAATAAGTATCTTGCAGGCCCGTAGCAATTCCTAAGTAAATGTCGCCCCAATCAGGAATTGGTTCTAGATTGCCTAAAACGGCCATAAACGTAATTAAAGCATCAGATTATCACCGAGTAACTAAAAACATGAGATTAGCACCAAAGTAATTAATATTATATTTTCTATTGTTTCTTACAATTTAAAGTTATTCTATGATATGAAATATTTATAAAATTATTTTTAAAAATTCATTTGTGCAAATTATTGGGGCCCGGGCCGCTTAATAGATATGAGACTTTAATAATAACTGCTGTTTATCTAACTAGACATTGATAAACGTTTCGATTTATTTTACGATTGACTTCTAAAATGTTTCTATGATAAACTGTAACAATTCGAGTAAAAAGGTATGCTTGACATAAAAAACAGGGCACAGACATCCTGATCCCCTCTAGTTGCGTGACTGAATTACAGTTCTGATTACTGCGTTGGAACGTTTACTTCGCATTGCGCATGTAGTTGACATTGTGCATAGAAATATCTTACGAAAACGAAAACATCGGTGATAGTGCTGTTTAACGTCAAGTTGACCAGGCTATTAATGGGTACATTAATTTGATCTTTCAATTCAATTACTAACTTCTAAATTTTTTTTATCTAACCGTTAGTTAACACAGCATCACTGGCGGAGCCTGTTACTTATGCAGAAGCTCATTCGAACGATCCAACAAAAATAAATCGACGTTATTTGGCAATCCATTCTACAAATCTTGCAACAAATTTAAAAAGGAAACGAAGATCCATCGTCATAGCAAATAGTGGTATTCTAACATTAACTTTTGGTGATCAGTCAGGATGTATATTTTTTACAAACCCGAAAGTGCCGTGCAATGGTCCCTTAATAAGTGGTAAAAAGTACAGGTAAGAACCTTTTCTTTCTGCTTCTTAATAATACTGTTTTCTCCAATTAAGCACCATCCGAGAACTAAACATACCGAGAACTAAACATACCGAGAACTAAACATACCGAGAACTAAACAGGTTTGTTTTAAGTC